>JAJHUR010084798.1:0-36103 GCA_027495735.1 Lutjanus campechanus
TTTTTTTTTTTTTTTATCATTCCCGTCGATCAAGATTTTTTTAACTATATCGTGTAGCCCTAATTCAAACGTTAATTTAAAAAATTACAAGATTATCTGTATGAAATTGAAGTTCATAGAGGGAAAACCTACAATATCAGTGCTTTTGAATGTCTTATTGTAATTATTGCACATCCTTGTAGACATATCCTTATGGACTCCTGCACCACAATCACCGTCCTCTCCGACACCCACCGTCTCACTCAGAGTTCTTCCCAGCCTCTCCACCCAAGACATGAAGACTACTGGTCAGTGATTTCTGCAATATCCAGATGATGATCTGCAAATGTTTGAGCACAGTGAACGCAATGTTTGAAAATATTTTATTTCTTCACAGAAAAAATAGAATTAGGGGAGCGTGACTTGAAAGCCATGCTGCAAAACCATCGGGAGAAGAGGAAGCGACAGCCAGTAAGAAAAAAACCCCCACAGATGTGGTTTAGTCTTAATTTGTCTGGTATATCACTAATGATTGATTTACTCAGGATCATCCAGACTTGATGACATCTGATATCCACCTTGGAGACATACTCTCGAGAACAAATATTGGTCGGAAGGGAACTTTGCGTGAGTAAATGGATTTAAAGAGTGTAATTGTGAATCTGTTTTATTTGAACTTTATTGAATAATTGTGCCTGTTGTCATTATTATTATTATTATTATTATTATCATTATTATTATAATCATCATCATCACTATTCATATCATTATTGTTACCATAATCATTATCATTATTTTATGTAGACTATAGAAAAAGATCACACCATATCATCCTAAATCCACCTTCTTCCAAACACATCTTCCTTATTCCTTACTTTCTGAGTCACTTTCTCCATGAGTTGTACTTCTTGATTGTATTTTTTCATTGTATTTAATCTGGGGGTGTGGGTTTTTCCCAAACTTTGGTTATTTGCTTCAGCTCTGTAATTCTGAGGATTCTGAATAAATCTTCATCTAGACTAATTCCATTTGGATGTTTCCCCAGTAAGAAATGCTTGCTTCAATTGTTTGTTTTTTAAAAAATCTCCTCTATAAACTCAAAAACCTCCAACCAAAATATATTTAAAATCTTGCAAGAACAAAAAAATGTATAAATAATTTGCATTACTTTCACCACAGTTCTTCTCATTATATTATATTTAAAAATAATTTCTGGGGTCAGGAAGTATCTCATATTTATTTTCCAAGCAAATTCTTTCCAAAATTAGTAGTTTTGTGAATTTCATTTAACATCTGTTTCCACTCTTCATCTGTTTTTATTCCCAACTCTTCCCATTTCGTCTGTGTTGTACAGGCTATTTCTTATTTTAAACAATAAAAAATAAATCTAAGTCTTTAGTTTAAGTTTATTTTCTTTCTTCTTCCAGCACTCTTTGATCTGTCTCTGCCTAAGAAGAAGATGAAAGATGAGCGAAGGAAGAAGAAAATGAGGACAATAAAAGTAGAATCCGAGGATCCCTGTGAAGCTCTTGCACCTTCAGACACTCCATCAGCTCCACCAGCGAACATCATCAACTCTCTGCCAGACACACCGTCTACTCCGCTGCCCAACATCAAGGAGGAGTGAGTCTAGTGCCACACTGCTGTCAAGAATAACTACATAACTGTGTGTGTGTTTGTAATATAAAGAACAATTATTATTGCAGAATTGTGGAGGAGTCCCAGAGCAGCCCGGTTATAGTTGAGGAAATAGCTGTCAGTTTCTTCAACTTGTTGGAGTCCATTTTAAGGGCAGAAACCTTTTCCAGTACTTCAGTGGTAATGCACTCATTCCACAGTCTCACATACATGTTTTAAAAGTGATCACAGTTCTTGCGGCGCATTATAACGGCTATTGTGATCTCTCAGTTGGAGGATAAAGTTCAGATGTGGCAGTCGTCTCCAGCCAGCTCCCTCAATGTGTGGTTTTCATCTGTGCCATGTTGGTCTGACTTGGTTCTTCAAGCCCTCCAGTTCCTTGCAGGAGAGACTAAAGGTGAGTAGCAGTGGTCACTAAGGCTGCATAATTAACCAAATATTAATCTCAATAGTGATTTTGTTTTTCCACAATTAAATGAATTTGATTTATTGTGACATTGATGTTTAAAAGTTGTGAGAAATCTCTCTGCTGTATATCAAAGCAAGCACTTTCTTTAAAAAAAAAACAAAAAAACACCTGTGCAACATTTCTTGCATGTTGCAAAGTAAAACAACTAACTTTTTCAACCACCAGAAAACCTGCAAACTGCAGTATGATGAATGCATGAAGGCAGAGAAGAACAAGGCCACTAACCTTACCTCACTGAAACCCCGTCCTGGTCTATTGTCAACACAGACATCCATAACAGCAACGCTGTACAGCGCGTCATTATGTGAATTCACCATAACATGAAAGTGAAAACCGTGCTCTGTTTAATATAATTTTGGCTAGAAAGTTTTGGTACAATTTATGTTTCCCTTCTAGGAATTGCACTGTGCATAAGAATTAGTCTTATTTTAATTTACCAATTTTTGCATTAGCAGGAATCTAGCACAACATGGGGCAGTGTTCATTTGTTTAAACATGAAAGTGCTATTAAAAACATCTCTGAAATCAATGAATAATCATGATCTTCCAGTCCTAGTTGTCATTCACTCTGAAATGATCAGATTTTATTTTCCACCCTGTGTAACTCATGTGCTTTTTCCCAACACTCTTTGTTAATCAGATGGCATGATGGCACTCCCCAGTGGCTTCTCTCCATTTGTAGAATTTGTTGAGGAAACCCAGCAGTGGACTTGGATTGGTGAGAGGGATCAGCTATTCAAAATCCTGATTGATGTAACACTTGGTATTCAGACTGTTTTTATTCTTGAAGATTAAAGTCAATCACTTATTTTAGGCCCCACTCAGGACACAGAGAAGGATCTCAGTGCGCTCTGTCAGCTGTGGCTGGACTCCAAAGATTTAGTTGTCAAGGTAATACAATTATTATATTACGAATACAGTTTCAGTTCTCACTTCATAGTTTGTACTGCACTATACTGCTATATCTTTGTTCACCACTGTTTTATTTGTGAGAAAATCCAAACCAGCTTCTTTGTCCTCCACAGACAGAAAATGATGACATGTTAGAGATTACTTCTCCCACACCAAGAGTGTAAGATTCAGTGATTCATAAAGTATTGTAAACATGATGTAATTGCTGAAAATTTCAAGGGATAGTTTAAGAGGTCAGTCAGTGTATTACCTATGGTAGATCCCGGTTGATGTGCCCCCAGTGTGGCGAAGCAGAAAGTGGCACCGGCACAGAAGCTAAGCAGTGAACTGATGTGGACAGGGTCAACTGTAAAATATATTTTAGCCATTTAAAAAAGGTTCACAGAGAAAAAAAAAAAAGTCAATATCAGTTTAGTTGTATGCTGTTTTTAGAATATTACAGCTGTCTCCAAACCAACCAAGCTCCATAGGTGAAGTCAGTTATCTCACAGGTTTTGCAGGTCTACCACTGCTTCAATCTGTTAGTTTGTGTTATTGTGTGACCTCCAGGGAATCCAAACCAACCTTTTTCAACACCAAAGTCTCACAATAACACAAACAAACTAACAGATCTAGGCAGCAATAGACCAGCAATTCTTGTGTTCTGTGAGGTTAAAATGACTGATTTGGAGAGAGTCATATTCGACTTGTATAACAGCGTTTTTTTGTCTGTCTGATGGCAAAGTAAAGTAGAGAAAATATTTAGGAAGGTCCTTTTTTAAGTGGCTAAAATACATGACAGTATATTGCTTAGTTTTCATCATCAGTTCTGCTGCTTCCCCAAACTTGGAGCATGCCGATCACCATCTTCTGTAGGTCATACACTGACTCTGGATAAGCACCTCATACAACCCCACATCGAAAAAGTCTGAACTATCCCTTTCATATAGTGAAGCAGTTTGTGTTGCATTATCATGGTTGTAAAGTTAAGTGTCTTATCTCTGACAAAGCAGTTCGACCGATTATGTGGTGCGGCCCAGCACAGGAGATGAGAGACAGGTGTTTCAAATCCAGGTTTGTTTGTGCTGCTGGAATTATTTTCCTTATATATAACAATTTGCCTCTTTTACCTTGACATGAACTCTCTAAGCCGTTGTACTTTTTTGTTTGTTTATCAGGAGCAGCAGCGATACAACCAGCCGCATAAAGCTTTCACCTTTAGGATGCACGGCTTTGAATCTGTGGTGGGGCCTGTTAAAGGAGTGTTTGATAAGGAGATGTCTCTCAACAAAGCCAGGGAGCACACGCTGCTCCGCTCAGACCGGCCACCATACGTCACCATCCTCTCTCTGGGTCAGACTTTCTGTTTTACTCTGGACTTTATTGTTGGGGGAGGGGGGGCAGTGCCAGTGCTTAAAATGAGTTCTAAGGAAACCAATCACAAAGTTCTGATTTCTGCCCTCTTTCTTCTGTAGTGCGGGACGCAGCAGCCAGGTTACCCAATGGGGAAGGAACAAGGGCAGAGATCTGTGAACTGTTGAAAGACTCACAGTTTCTTGCTCCTGACGTCACGAGTGCACAGGTGTGATATATTAATTTTTTTCGTTTACTTTGTCTGGCAGGGTGGTCTAGTTTTGTGTTGGCCTCCAGGGGCAGATGCTGTCTCAGAAGTTGTCTTATGGTTAGATTTCCTGTGAATAAGGAGCTTTCTTTGACATTTAGGTGAACACAGTCGTCAGTGGGGCTCTGGACAGACTTCACTATGAGAAAGACCCCTGTGTGAAGTATGACATCGGCCGCAAACTCTGGATTTACCTGCACCGCAGTCGCAGTCAAGAGGAGTTTGGTAAGCAGCTGTGTGCTTGATTGAAGGGATATCCACCCTTATAGTTTGTGCAGTAGTGTAGCAATGTCTAATCCTGTAGTTTTTGAGTGGAGGCACAATGAGGAGACATTTATCTAGGTTGATTATTTACTATGGCATGAAAAGATTTATTTCCTTGCTTATAACCCCTGCTTGACTCCTGACCCTTGTAGTGGTTTGTTTTTTTTCACCACAATAACAGATATACTGTACATGGAAAATGTTCAGCTTTTGTGCCATTTTATTCCTACATTGCATTGATTGCACTCACGTGTAGATGAGAGTGTCTTGTAGCATATTCTCTTCATCTTTAAGATCACTGTAATATGAAAAAAAGGTTAATCCTGATGTTTGTTTTTTTTTGTATCTGCCATCCAGAGAGGATCCATCAGGCTCAAGCTGCTGCTGCAAAAGCCAGAAAAGCCCTGCAGCAGAAACCTAAACCTGCTTCCAAGCCTGTGAGTCCACTGCCTCCTGAACTTTCTATTTAGTTTTATGACATTATGGAACATACTGAAACGTTGACTAGGTTTACATGCACAAAATAATATATTTTTTTTGTCAGTCCAAAAAAGATCATATTCTTTAAAAGCTGTTTACGTGGCTAATTAGAATTAAGATATTCCACTAATATTCCTGTTTACATGCTACTGTTGTGAAAGTTATTGGTTTCTCATTTCAGAGTTTTAAGTGTTTGAGTATCAGTGTTTGAAAAGAACATTTAAGCTGTTGATTATGAATCGTAATTATGTTTTAGAAGTCTGGAAGTAAAGACGGAGGCAGTAAAACCCCTGGATGTCTGGAGGCAGGACAAGATGTAGGCTCCAATCCCATATCGCCAACCCCTACTACACCCACCATAACCACACCTGGAACTCCTAAGTCACCCTTACCCTGCACAGCCACCACGCCAACAAAGACCGGAGGCCCAGATACAATCAAATCTAGCCCAGGGTCAGTATGACACAAGATTTTTTTTTGTCATTATTGGTATTTTACAGTACATACACCCTTGTTTCATGTGTGTAATTTGACACAGACTCTTCTCTTATCTGTTGCTTCTGCCCCCTCTCGCTCTCCCAGTGTTCTTCTTGTGTCTCCGCCCTCATTGCCCCAGCTGGGAGCCATCTTACCCAGCAGTCAGGCCGGTCCACCAGCTTCGCAGCCGGTCACATCCCAGCACACGGCTCGGATAGTGAGTCACCTGGCGGCCGGCTCTCTCCCTCAGGTGCGGGTTGTCTCTGCTCAGCCTGGTCTCGGTTCTTCTGCGGGAAGTCAGCAGGCCACACTGGTCCATCAGACCCCTCACCAGATCAGGATGCCAGTTTCAGTGGCAGCAAAGGGCATCTCACAGGTAACCAGTTAAAGAACTGTGTCTGTTCTTCTTCTTCTACTTCTTCTACCTCTTTTACTTCTTCTGCTTCTTCTACTTCTCCGTCTTCTTCTCCTTCTCCTCCTTCTTATTATCATTATTATATGCATGTTAAATTAATTGTGTCTGTGTTTATTATGTAAATCAACAGGCAGTAGTTTCTGTACCTCTGAGGAGTCAGTCTGCCAGCAGTCCAGTACAGGTGCCGACCACCCTGTCTGTGTCTGCTGTGGCTGTGGCCAAACCTCAAGCCGGGTCACCTGGTAGCCCTGCTACCAACCCTGCCTCCCCTGCTGTGCTGCAAGGAGTCACCAGTCCGAATATCAAACAGGTGACTAGTTTGCAATACAAATTATTTCATATTTTTGTATTTAAAAAAAAAAGAAGTTGATATAACCTGTAGTTTATGCTCACTTGATGGTGAGATGAGCTAAGATGTAGTGAGCAAAAATGAAAGATTTATTATTCCATATCTCTGACCAAACCAAATCTAACCACCATCGCGACAACAAAAAGAACAGTTCTGAAATGTTCATTTACTTTTTCTAGCATAGTATATAAAAAAATACAATAATACTTTTATATTGTATTTTCTCTAAGAATTCACATTAAATGCTTTTACACAATCTGTCAGATCACATGTTATTATAGCCAATATTTATCGTGCATCCCACATCACATCCTTGAATCTTTTCTGAACAGTCTTGAACTGTAAGCATGTCTCCACCAGGCTGGAAGTTTATTACACAGCTTTAAATTGTGTTGAGGAGGCTTTGCCTGCAATCTGCAAGATGCTATTAACAGTTAGATAAACAAATTTCACTCCTTGAAACACCTATGGTACAGGAATACAAGTGCTGAAATTACAAGTCCTGCATGGGAAATTTGTCTTTTTCTGGTTTCAACAGAAGGTTGTGGAGTTGACTGAAAAATTCATATCCTTAAATGACTAACAAATGTCATTTTCCATGTTAATAATAACAAGATTTATCTGTTTTTTAAAGGTGTCCATCACAGGCCAGTTGGGAATGAAGACTCCAGGAGGAGCGGGAATTCCAATAACTGCTACAAACCTGCGCATCCAGGGTAAAGATGTCCTCCGTCTTCCACCATCCTCTATCACCACTGATGCTAAAGGCCAGACGGTGCTGCGGATCACCCCAGACATGATGGCAACGCTCGCCAAATCCCCAGTGGCAACTGTCAAACTGACCCCAGACTTCCTGAGCACTGCCACCACAGGCAGTAAGAGCATATCAGCCACTCTTCATGTGACGCAGCCCCACCCCTCTCCTTCCTCTACCTCTACTGCTACACCCTGTACGGGGGAAGTACAGACGACTAAAGCAGGCCCTGTTGCCTCCACCTTGTTGAAGGCTGCAGGAGACACAGCCATACGACTGATGCCCACATTGGCTGTTACGGTGGGTGACCAGAAAAATAGGACCTTCTCCACCGTGTCGTCCTCCCCTGACAAGAGTGGAGCCACCATTCGGATAATGCCCGGCCTCGGTGTTATTCCACAGAAACAGGGTCAGACCATCACAATGACGACCACCACTGGCAGCAAACCACTCACAGCGTCTACATGTGCTAATGTAGTGACCATGGCTGCTAGTGTTGTGGCCGGTGCTAAAGGGATCACGGTGGCACCTGGAGCTACGGGCTCACCTCTCACGCTAGGAACAGCCACAGCCACAGTGCGGCAGGTGCCTGCTACAGTGGTGACTACACCGACGGTAAGAGGACTGTTCAGGTTCTGGATGTGTTTTAAGGAAATCATAAGGTTATTTTTGTAGTTATGGCCATCAATCTGTAGTCCCTCCTGTATCCAGTGGTGTCACAGTGATGTAGTTGTTATTGAGACAGAACTGCAGAATATTTCAGTTTGGATTTCTAGTCTGCTCCTCTGGGTAGCCAGGGGGCATGCTAAATTAGTATTCTTGTCACCTTATGCTATGTTCTGGCCAACAAAGTAATAGTTATAGACTAAGGTAATGATACACCCAGTGCATCCTGGTGCATGAGGGCTCTGCTGGCACGTCTCCACGAGCAAGAGAACTGAAGAGCTTTCTTGGTCAAGGAATTAATTGTTTCAGTTGAATATATTTGTCATCAGTGCTGACTGGACAACCATGTGAAAAGTGCCAAATTTTCCCTTGAGTATTTAATACTTTCATCTTGATGTTTTTAGCCCCATTTGGGAGGATGTGCAGCTCTAAGAATTTTCTATTTCCATGAGTTTTGAGTTTGGTCAAACCATTTTCTGATAAACTTTTTTTTTCTTTTTTTTTTTTTACATTTTCTGACATTTTATGGACCAAACAACTAATTAATTAATAGAAATTGATAATAAAAATAATTGTTACAGGAAGGACTTGAAGAATAAGTCCAAACATGAGGAGCATAAGGATGTATTTTTCAGCTAACGAGATTGTGACAGGAGTAATTAATTGACTTATTGAGAAAATGATGAACAGAATAATTGATGATGAAAATAATCTTTAGTTGCAGCAAAATATGTCAACTGAGCTGAGTTACAGAGAGAGCACAGATGGCTGACAGCTCATTATTGAGCTGCATTCCAAATGGCATACCTCTTTACTGCGAAGTTGGCGCTATGGACTGTGACAGATGTTTGACCAAGAGGGTCAAAGTTTAAGGCACAATATTAACATAACAAGGTAGATGCAAGCGCAAGTTGTATGCAACAGTATGTACTTTGTTAGGGCAGCTGCAGTAGTTACAAGAAGTAAAAAGAAAAAGTAGGAGATTCAAAATGCAGCTTTAGTTTCATGTTGCCCTTAATTTCCCAGCTGACAAAAACAATTTAATATGTGCTAATATGCTATAAAACTATGCAGACATCTCTTTCGTGTTACACTCTTGCTCGTAAGACCATGACAAAGTGGGAGACACACCATTTATATTGCAGTTTATTAAACAAACTGAGATTAATTCACACAAAATTAATTTATTTCAAAAACATACACAGAGAGTGGTAGTCAGTGGAATCAGCAGTGTAGGGTGTGCATGAGAGAGGAGATAGTGTGTGTGTGTGTGTGTGTGTTAGCTGCGAGGTGCATGTAAACAATATAAACAGAAGGACCGAAGAGGAACTGAAGCTGCAATATAACCAAATTGGTGCCTGCAGGGAAGTAAAAAGAGACTGTTGGTAACAGTCAGGGTTTTTGGCACTGATGACTCTCCCAGCAGTCATAGTTCCCTAAAGAAAAATAATAATGAGGGAAATAACATTTGTTCATAAGTTGTCATTTGAGTTGCAGTCGGATGCCAGGTGTGAACTGCAAGATGGTTACAGACATGATCTGTAAATCTGTATCTGAATGTATCTATTAAGTCTGACTCAGAACTACAGGATGCCTCCTCCTAAATGCCTCTCTGAAGAGTTGATTTATTGATTTGCATAGTTTCCTCCAGAGTTCATCTGATTTGTGCCGGATGTGTGTGCATTGATCCCTCCTGCACTGTTTATTCATGAAACTCTTATCAAACACGTCTCTGTACTTAACCACACATTCTGAAAGTCACATGACTCAGGAACAATCCTTCCTTTGACAACACCACAGGGGAAGTTACCTGCGCGGATAACTGTGCCGCTCTCTGTCCTCAACCAACCACTGAAGAGCAAGAGTGTTGTGACCACACCTATTATGAAAGGAGGTCTGAACCCAAAGTAAGTCTCAGCATGCAGACTGTTCTGTCTTTTTTATTGTGAAAACTTTTCTTGTTAGGTCCCTTTACAGACAAAATAAATAGATGATGTAAATTTGGCATGTAAAATAAGTTGTAAAGATTGTTTTATGTAGTGATTTTCACCATGTTTTATTTTAATATGTTGGGAGATTGAATGCTTTGAGATTTGACCTCAAACCTCCCTCACCAGATGCAGCAAACTTGCAACTATTTTTACATTTTTCTCTTGTTACAAGAGCAGATGCAGGTTTTATGAGGAAGTACATCTCACATATGTAGGATACACATGGGATATATGAAAATTTATGTTATCCTCCATCCACCACAACTGCAGTGTCACAACTATTAATTATGAGAGCCTCTTAAATACATTTATAATCTGCTGTGTTGTCTGTGTTTTACTTTTTCTTATATGATTGGTAGACTGACATGTTTTTTCCTTCCCATCTCTTTTCTGAGCAGTATCAGCAGTCTGGGCAGGAACATCATCCTGACCACCATGCCTGCTGGCACAAAGCTGATCGCAGGGAACAAACCGGTCAGCTTTGTCACAGCACAGCAGTTCCAGCAGCTTCAGCAGCAGGGACAGGCCACACAGGTGAGCTTAGGTTTCACTTGTATTTTCATGTCGCAAATGAGAAAGCTTTGTCAAGAAAAGGGAATCATTTATTTAATTAGACCTATAGATGTTCCAGAACCATTTTTTCCTTCCGGATACCGATTATGATTCCTGAACTTTGGTATTCACCGTTACAATAACATTGTTGTATGGTCTGGCTCAGGTAAAAAAAAAAAAATGACTGCATGGGACACTGCTAGGAAGTAATAGGGTCCAATTTCCAATTACATGGTATCAGATTGGCTATTATTACATAATCAGAAAAAAAAGAAAACATCTGAGGCTGCTGAAGTCGAACAGCAAGAGTTGCGTAATAAACCTTTTTTTCCCTCTAAACATGAAATATTCTCAGTTGAATACACAGGGTGAGAGTTTTTTTTAAAAAGAAGGGCAAGAATGGGAGAGTTCACTCTGTAGGTAAGTTTTAATCCTTTGTTATGTAGTTAGATTTAAAAATAACTTTAATATTCAAGTGTAAATTAAAACGTGCTTTCACTGGGTGGTAAATAGTTTGATTAAATATGCTGTTTCCTTTAGTAAATCAGGCATAAGGAGATATTATAATGATTACAATAAATCCATCCATTTTTGCACTCTCTGGCCAACACTCAGTAAAATACATATTCATCAGTCCAGGCGCTAAATGTTTTGGTAAATTACTCTAATTGGCTTTTTACTCCTGAAGTTTTTATTGCATTTTCTGCAAGACATATTTGACATACTGTACCTGTGTGTCTGAAGTGGAGGAGGTGGCATTTAAATCAGTGTTACTATGGTAGGGGGCTCAGTGGTCTCAGATCAGTGCATTGACATGCATACACTGATACTCGATCCACCATTTTAGGCTGTATTGGAAGCCTCACCGATACTTGTATCAGTACCAGAACAGCCCTAATAACAGGTGTTTAATCAGAACAAACAAGTTAAAAGCAATCGTAATAACTGCTAAATAAATTTTTAATTTGTGGTTTACAGTCGTTGTAAGGAACCTACAGAAAAAATAATTAGATTATTAATCTGACGCCTTCACTTTTTTTAGGTTCGTATCCAGACGGTTCAGGCGCAGCAGCTCCAGCAGCACATGGCAACAGGCTCCCCCAAATCTGTTTCCACAGTTGTAGTCACAACAGCACCTTCGCCCAAATGTGCACCTGATCCCCCACCTGCACCTCAACAGTGATCCTGTGTCATCAGCCAGTACTGAATCAGAGGTCCACTCCACAACACAGTATTAATGCCTGTATTTGGTACTTTTTTCTGTGGCTTGTTTCGACTCTCACAAGGGAAATTATCGTTATGACAGCCTGTAATATGCCTTTAATTCTTTTGAATGTGAATGTTACCCACAAAAGCCAGAAACATAATTCCTCTCTGTGAGCTCTGTGGGATTGTGTTGAGATTTACAGTTTCTCTGTTAGATGGTTCTGTTGTCTGGAAATTTACCAGTATCACCAGTGTGTTGGAAAATCATCAGTATTCCTCAATGACATTTCATCTCCTGAGTTTTATTCTCCACATTGTTAGAGATATAATGTAAAACAGCTCATCGGGCTGTTGACAGCTACAGCCATAATCTGGCAAGATGCATAGAAATTGTGTTTTTCTTTCAGTGGTTAAACTTTGAAGAGACCAGTTGCTGTGTTGATATTTCACCTAAATTTAACTGCAAATCACAACTTGTCCGTTCATACTAAACTACCAAAACAAATTTCTATAACTGTCAATAGGTTTTTGTCTGTCCCTTTCTTTAAGTGTTTGATGTAATATCACAAAATGTGAAGTGAGCGGGACTTAAGTCTGTCTGATTTATTTGAATGTTGTGATTTTTTGTTTTAATACATTATTTGTTCTCTTATTGGGTGTTTTATATTATTTGATAGCAGGTCATACACTCACGCCAGAAATTTCAGGTTATAATTTATATAAGCTGCCCTTTAAAAAAAAAAACTAATAGCAGATCATATTTCAAGAGTTGTATTTAATATATTTTTTACAACTGTACAAAAAGAATTGGAAGTAGATTGTGCAAAACAGCAGACTTGAAAATGAAATCGAAAATCATTAAAATTTCAAAGGACTATAACCATGCATTCACTCTTCATCCGATTCTTCAAGCAAAGCTTTCTGGGAGCTTGTTTTGGAGGATGTATTTCGCATTCCAATCTCGATGTCCCGTCCTTTTCCGGAGCATCGAGTCACCGTGCTAAAAAGGAAACGCACAAAAAACATGAAAATTAACCATCCACACCAGAACTGTCCCAACCTTCTCAAGGTTAACAAATTGTTCTGAAATACTGTAAGTTAGGACTGAAACTGACATTTATTTTTATAGTGAATTAATCTGTCAGTTATTTAATGATTAATCGTTTAGTCTATAATATGTCAAAAATGCTCATCACAATTTCCCATAGTCAAGAATGACATCTTCAATTGTTTCTATTGTCCAACCAACAGTCCAAAACCCAAATACATTCACTATCATACATGACTAAGAAAAGCAGCAAATCTCCAAATGGAACCAGTAAATGCTTCATATTTTTTGCTCAATAAATTATCAAAACTATTAATCAGTTATCAGAGTAGTTGGAAACTAATTTTCTTTCAGCTTGCATTGTTGCAAGTGTTCCTACAAGCAGTATCTTGCAGGGAAACAGAGACATTTTCAAAATATACTCAGAAGACCCAAATGACTCCTCAGTTTTGACCACTATTGATGCATCTCATGGTCTGCCAGCGTGTGTGTGTGGAGGAACAAACATGGTTGAGGGTAATATGATACACATTTCCTGCTGACTAGTATTGCACCAATAAAAAAAAGAGAGGACAGTGGCCTCATGGAAACAATACAGGTTTCTAAACAAGGGCTTTGCAAATATTCATTAGGCCTAGGGCCGAGTAAACATTTTAAATATTCATTCAGCATGTTGTGTAGGCCTTAAGCAGATCTTTGTTAGAATTGTTGAATATAAACAAAACCATGTTGACTATAAAGACTTAACAGGGTAACTTTAAAATGCAGGTTCAATGATCAAAACTCCAAAAGTGCTGCTGTTTTCTAGATTGATTGACTGATTGATTTTTCAGTTGGTATATTTGTTCATTTATATTTTCATTGGTCATTTTTTAAATTAACATGAATAAAACTCTCAGATTCCCCTGAAGGAAGCTAATACATCACATATATTGTGAGCATGCAAATTGTCTTTCTTTATATTAAATGACTGGCAACAGTCCAAGAGCTCACCTTACACATGAATACAAGGGACATTTGCACCTGACTGGTGGCGCACGAAAGGACTTCAAGAGACTTATAAAGGCAACAAGTATAGCCTGTTCTGTCTTTGCTTTGGCTAATTGTCCTTGCATTTCCTTGAGACAGACAAGCTCATATTATTGCTGCATTCCAGTAGTGGTTTAACTTGATATTGTTTACTTGCCCTTGAAACCTCCTGAAAGAATGAGTCTCTGCCGCCGTGTTATTCTGAAAACTGAGGCAAACCTATGAGACCCAGTCTACCCAAAAAGTGTTGTGATCGCCCATCATTTTCTCTGCACAATAAGTACATGACATGCGGGGCAACATGTCCTGAAGTACTCAACTATTTTACATTTTACAGGGATGATAATTTGAATAAAGGCAGATAGGCTCACCAGTTTACTGCCCCCATCATACACTGTAGGTTTCATGAAAGTGAAGAGGTGGACAAATATAATTGAATTTACTTTTTAATTTGCTTGATTCCAAACATGTATTTACCCAGTTCTGCATAAACCTATGACTATGGCACATTCAGTATCTATTGATTGTACAGGTTAAGGATGGGATACTTACAACCAAACCCCAGAGGAGGTGCAGGCGACTAACAGCAGGGCCACGGCTAAATGCCAGCAGAAGCACATGGTGACGAACATGACGTTGTCATGCTCAGTCAAGTTCCACAGTGATCCGCTTGGTGGGTAAAGTACAAATCCAATCTGAAAAGACAAATAGTGTGATAAAGGGGACAACTGGAAAATATTTTAAACAGATATTATATTTCACATTTAAAGGTCCAGTGTGTAAGATTTAGGGATATTTATTGGCACAATATGGCAGGAATAGAATAACATTGTGTCCATTAATATATAATAGTCCGAAAATAAGAATCGTATTTTCATTACCTACCATACACAATATTTCTTCAATCCAAATGACTTTATATTGATGCTAAATCAAGTAATCTGATAAACCACGTGTTTACATGCCTCAGAGCATTAATCGGAATATAATTTTCTGACATGCACAAACTGGCTCCGGTTTACCAATGGCAGGAGGCAAAGGAGGAGGAGAAATGTTTCCACAGAAAACTGAACAGAAAAGTTGTTCATGCTTCTGAACAGTTCTATTTTGCTACCACCATGTTTTTGTCACTCCTGGAAACTCATTCATGACACACCAACCATAGAAAAAATGTATATGCAATAATAATATATATTTATACCAAATAGACAGTAACCGGACCAGATTAACCGTTTAAATGGTTATTTTCCTGAATTGAATGGATTGTCAAAGGTTTACTCTGCCCCTCTCAACCCGATTGAAAATTCCCACTGATCTGACCGGATCTGGACAGACGTTTCTGATGGGACACTATTATTTGAACACAGCTGGCTCTAGATGTGGTGTTTTGTATTATTCATGAGCTTTGTGGCCACAGTAGGTTCTCTACACATTTGGAAGAGGAGGAGGGTGAGATGAGCTGTATTGCAATCTGCAACCTCACCACTAGATGCCACTAAATCCCACACAACTGGATCTTTGGGACATTACGAGACTCTTGGTGTCTTATTTTTGCTAATCACCTGGTAGAACCATGAGCCCTGCAGGATGAATAGACAGGCTCTGAGGAGCTCCAGAATAATGTTTTCTCTTACGAACACCTCCAACAAGGTGCTGGCTGATCCACCGAACACAGCCACCAGCAGCAGGGTGTGGATGTGAGCGTCCAGAAGGGGCCGACTGTGCACGTGGTAATAGAACAGAAACCCTGGATGACATGAGAGTCAAACACAACGTCAGAGGGATGTATTTGTGACGTAAAGGAAAAATGTGTAACTAAATCCTAGATTCCTCATAGCATACCTTCAACAAAAAGAGCCACAGACAGAGCAAGGCGGTCAACACCAGTGGGCACCAGTTTGGATGCTGTAGTGGCAACCAATGCTATTCCAAAGATCCCAAAGAACAGATACATGGTGCTGTGCTGCCAGTTCATCAGCTTGACCCATGAAGTGGTGTCTCTGTCATAGAGGCGGGCATGCGGTCCATCCACCACAAACTGTTCAACCATAATACCTGCACGGGACATCAGACCACATGAGGTGAGTCAAGAACAGGTTTTAGAGAGTTTTGAAGTGTGTAGATTGATTGGATTGAGAGGAAGACTGACCGACAAATGAAGCAAAGATTGCAAATCCTCCCTCAATGTAGTCCATTCTTTTAAAGAAAGGCGGCATGATCCGTCTCCCTTTAGGCTGATTTGTCCTCCAGTAGTGTTGGAGAATGTGTTTCACTGTGTGCCAAAAGCCAAAGAGCAGGAAGAAAGAGCCAGGAATGGCATGTCCTCCGAAGTTGGCCATCGTTAGGCCTGAAAACATAAGACACATACCTCAGTAACAAGTAATATTGATGGGAAACACAATGTTTACTGTTTTAGCTCAGTGCTTTTATTCCTCTGAATGTGACAGGAGCTGAGGTTAAAGTACAGGCTCAGAGCTTTGTTTTATGGTGTCTGGATTGGTGTAATGATTACAAGATATCAAGTGTCATTTAAAGGAAAAGGGGCTAAAAAGAGCAGTTTACAATGACATATCCACATCAGAGGATGGTAGATTACTGTAAAGAATCACTGGAGTTTATTGAAATCAACTTTTTTTTTCATTAACTTAACATAAATACACGTTTTATTTATCTTGTCAATTAAACTTTCTAGTATTTGTTTTCAGAACACCTCAGGATTTATAAACATGAGTTCCTCTCACTTGAAGGCTTTAGAAACACGATCAGGATATTAGCCAATGTCCCAGTGTGCACTGTTTGACAGTTGAAACTGTCCTGTGACTTTTGTATGAATTGAATGTAATCCTTACCCCCTCACACTTAAAATTTAATAAATTCACTTTGGGCAGTTTCACATGTTGTCTTTGTACCAATGCTGGAACAAAGTAGCTCCAACAGGAGCAGCTGCAACTTTAAGTTTTTTTTTGTGTGTGTGAATTGAAGAACTGACTTTCACAAAATGTGTGAAAATGTGAGAGGAAATCCAATTTATTTGTAATGTTTTCCAGCACGACTGAAGAGTTGTTGCTTCAATTTAATATCTTGAGTTTATTTCAGTGGAAAAGTTTCTTTGTTTTGAATCATCACAAAATTACCTAAACTTGTCTTTTCAGTTCCAGTCGACCTTAAATTGTTTGGCAGCGTGGACACTAACTTGTAAGTTAAAGCAAATAGTTTTGAGTGTACTTTTTAAAACATCATCCTACAGTTACATAACCAATTAATAAATAATATAAATAATAATCTTGCCAAATGAGATGGAGTGAATTTTGAGACAAAATATCATATTCATCTCATTAAACCCTGTGAGTAAAGATCTACAATCCAATGAAAATGAGGAAACGTGTATTGTACTATAGCTTGTATTTTATCTGATCAGGGGAGGCTGGTAGAGCGAACCCTCTGATCCAAATGAGAGCTGCTCATTTGTCTTGCAAAAATGAAATTCAAAGCAAACAGAGCCACTCGGTAGATGGACATGTCATCCATATGTTTAAAAAATACAAAAGCACTAAAGCTATTTGTATCTTAGTAGCAACATTGGTGGCACTCAATAAAAGTGTTACTGAAGAAATATGAAAGGTTGATCCATATGAATTAAAAATTAGTCGCATTCTAATAGCATGGTCGTTCTTTTTCTTGCTTTTCTTGGTCGTGTCTGTGGCTGAATCAGTGGACATGTAACCATGTGTAACTTCCTCCTGCTGTGTGGGCATGAGGCACGGGTGTGTTCAAGACTTGCAGCTTCAGTTAGACAAGTTTTTCTTGACTGGCCCTGTCTAACTAGATGATTCTGCACATTTCTTACACCTGAGCAGTCCCACATGAATTCACATCAGTTACCAGGAGCCACAGACCAGTAGGTAGATGTAGTTTTCACGTAATACATTGATTTTATGTAAGTATTTTCTGCTCTTTTAAAATCATACTGTAGGTAAGGTGCTGAAGAAGCAGAACAGCCCCCCACAGATACTAAATGTGAAAATGAGCCTTTCCTTTCACAGTTGTAATAGATGGTGGACAGATTGTACGTACCTTATTCTCTGCTGCTATAATTCCAAAAGGCTCAGGGGTTTTGTGGAAATCTGTGAATTCTGGCAGCTGTCAGACTTCCAGCACGCTGGTCTGTGTAAACTGTGCACACCTGTTGTCTGCACTTCTAACCTGTATTGACATCATCACAAAGCCCCACCCATCATTTGCATTGGTTTCTGTGACCAAGGGACATCCTCCTGGGAGGCAGCTGCGACATTCAGGCAGAAAAACAAAACCTGGCTAAAGATAATGTTGTTTATTCAGGTGTTAATATTATAAAAAGATGTTCTTTGACACATGTCTCTGTCACCTTAATGTAGAGTATGAAACATGATGCAGAGCAAATATGTTACAGCAAATCTGTCATTTATTTTGCTTTTTCTTACTATAAAATTAGTCAGTCTACAACAATAATGCCAAAATCTCAACAAAGATTTGTTATAATTGTTTTTAAACTTTAGAGCCAAAGACATTTAGTGAGAACGAACTATTACATACTTAGTATACAATTTAGTTAATGTATAAGCTCAAACAGTGTGCACAAGGAGAGGCAGCATTACTGGCCTTAAATGAACTTTGCACCCATTTACAAGAAATCTTTATTGCCCTTTATCATGTTCAAATGATAATTGCTTAGGTCACCAAAGACCTACTTTAATTACAAAACTGGATGTTGTTTTAAAAAAGGTTTGCCATTGAATTCCCACATTAAACTAGCTGTAAGTGTTAATGTGTAGACATTTGTCTTGTACATGTGAGGGTTACAATATCACACAGAATAGTTTCTTCTCTCGAAACGGATTCTCAGAAGAAGGTACTGGTGTCACTAGAGGGTCCTCTTTGGCGTGACTTTCACAGTAGGCCATCAGCTCAGCTGCTGCTTTGGATACCTGCACAAAAAGATTTTGTTATGTAAAAAACATTTGAAATACAATTTATTACTTATTTATCATGTCTAAAACTCATACCAAAAAGAAAAGGAAGCCAATTTATTTAATTTAAGGGGATGGATTTAAAAATGGACTACTGTTCAGCAAGTTAAAGTTTGAGAATAAATATGAATTTAAATATACATGAAGTTAAAAATGAGTATTAGTAATATTTTCATCAGTATTCATTCATATTGAAACACAAGACATGTTGCTATCTTAATAGTCCAGTATGTAAGATTTACGGGGATTTAACACAATTGACCAAATATGGCATAAATGGAATATATTCATAAGAATGTTTTCATTAATGTATAATGAGAAGAGTCATGTTTTCGTTTAAAATGAGCTGTATATGTACTAGAGATACACAGAGACATTTTTTTATTCGTATCTGTTCAACCAATAACATTATCTCTCTGTGTATCTGTATTTGGATAGAAGACCAGATGTGGGTGTGGTTTATGCCGTCATGCCCATTAAATCGGGCAAATGTTGTATTTTCTAACCTAGTATTCATTGGCAATACAATTATAGTGCCTATAAAGCATCAAGTTGATTTAATATAATATGTGGCATATAATTAATTATGAAATCTCTTTTTATTTTAATTTTTAAATAAAGTATGTTTTATGAATTGAACCTCACCACGTCCTTAACTGGGGGACATTGCGCAATAAGAAACTTTAAAAAATGTGTTATGAATAAAAAAAAATATTCTGTTTTGCATTGGAAATAAAAACTCTTTACAGTAAAGATATTTAAAAAACCTTTAGTTGAAGTGAATAATCTTAACTTGCTATGACGCTGCATTCATTTTCCTTGATGTGTTAATCTTACTGCACTTCACACTACTAGAATATTATACAGTGCTTGAATAAAAATGTACTTAGATAAAGGTAAAAAGTAGTACCCTTAGCATTACTGTGTAACATTTTGTAATTTCCGAAATAATAAACAACTTTAGGTAGAAGAAATGTCTTTTTCTGGCACATTATTTGTTCTTTTCCAAATAACATGGATTTGGGCTCATCCTTAATATCTACAGTAACTCAGAGTGGACAACCTAAACGCTGGCTCTGGATATCACATTTTGTGCGAGTTTTGCAGCCACTGTAGGTTCTCCTACACTCTTGGAAGGGGAGGGTGAAACAAAGTTTTTGCAGTCTGCAAACTCACCACTAGATGCCACTAAATCCTACACACTTGTGCTCTAACAATCTAAAGCAGTTTCTTAATGTTTCTATTACTATCAGTTCTGTAGTTCCATGATGTGCTGACTCACCATCATCCTCTCTATGTTGACCTCCAGTTTCAACTGTTCTACTGTCTTTCGAGCATCTGCGATCTTGGCCATGTTGTTGGACATCCTGCACCTTTCCCGCTAAAGTCAACCAGCCTGCAGTGAAACATGTTGAATTATTAGACATGAATATAACAGTATGCATCGCTGAAGTGGAAGAAAAAGTGCAAACACAGTGTGTGACAATTCACTGGAGATATCTGTGCCATGGTTGGAGTCTGTTTCAATTTGCTCGTTAATTCTGCTCCCTGGGTCTCAGCTGCAAGTGGCACAGGGAGGGTCTCAGAGGAGGAGGAGGGCAGGGGAGGGGAGGCAGAGCAGCCTCCCCAGGGGAGGGCATCCGCTATGGCTGAGAATGTAAATACACCTAACATTAACATTAACTTGTTGCTCTTTCAGAATACATTTGTATAAAACTGCAGATGTAGAGATTTAATGTTATTTATTAATCTTCCAACTGTTGTTTCCCCACAGCTGCTATTGTGTTGCTCAGTGGCAGACTGATGCAAGAGATCAATCTTGTTAAACCTCTCAGAGAGCAGTAAATGAAAAGCATCATTAGTCAACAACAAAAGACTATTTATTATGTATGAGTGTGAAATTAATTGGAGAATTATATCAATACAAATCATTTCTACATACTAATATAGTTTAAAGTCAGCACACATGGAGATATATGGAGAGATATTTCCATGGATCAGTACAAAATTAGATTAAAAACAAAGAAATTAGACAATTTCTCAAGGTTTATCCTAACTCATAATAATTCACAACATCACTCACCCCAAGACCAGCAGCAACCCTTCAGCTCCTGGAATGAAAGTCTGCGTATCCTCCGCAGGATCCTCCGCACGAACTTACAGTAACAAATGAAGTGAGATTAATGGCAAAGATGAGGAGGAAGGCTTCAAAAGGTTCCCTCCTTCAAATAATAAGCTGTGGTTCTGCCCCCAGGATGGGCTCAGTGCAGCAGTTAAAGGCAACATGTGGTGTGACCTTCATCTCCATCACTCGCCTACCTGAGATAACGCACAAGCTCAGAGATGTTAAAAACATAGGTTTTTAATAAATAGGAAGATGTTAAAAACATAGGTTTTTAATAAATAGGAATTTAATAAATAGTAAATAGGAATTAAATTTATATTTAAAATAAAGACATTTTTTCCCTTAACACCTGAGAGCAACATGAAAAGACATTAGACTATAATGAGGAGGCTCTCAAGAGAATAGGTAAGGTTGTTTTGCATGACTTAAATTAGTTTTCCTGTTTGCCATTCATTCTTGCAGATACGAAATCTTCAATACTTACAGCATATTTACCAAGTATATTTATTTTAGTTGCATTGGACTTGTTTTAATACAGGATCACTCGATAATAATCAAATAATAATAATCAGTATTTATAACAAGTTTATGAATTGTAGAATTCAAAATAAAAGTCCTTCAAAAAGGCATCAACATACATTTCTGTTTCATGTGCTGTAAAAAAAAAAAAAAAGCGTGGAAAGAAAATAATCCTGGGTTCTGATCCTTTTCTAACATTTTGTTCTGGGGACACATTAAGTTCAGGTCCTCTTGCAGGAAATTTTGAACATCAGAAGCTTCATTTTCTGCATTCTGGTGATTTTTATGCATCAGAGAATGTCCATATTTATGTAAAGGAAGAGACAAAATTCAGACGCCAGGTAATAATTGAAAATATAATGAAACATAGTGAAGACAGGCTCTCAGGCAAGCAGTTTGTCAAATTAGACCTACAGTGATTAGTCATTTAATTAATTAGCCAATCGAAAAAAGATCAGTTTCCTACTGTTTTGCTAATTGACTAATCTTTCAGTTATTTTTCAAGCAAAAATGTGCTGTTTTGTTGTTTGTTTTTTTTTTGCCATTTATGTCTAAGGGTTTTGGATGGTTTTTTTTTTTTGGACATTTTATTGATTTTATTGACATGATTAATCATGACAATAATTGTCAGGTGTATCTATATTGAAAATAATTGTTAGTTGCAGCCCTAGTTAAAATAAAGGTCCTCCCCACATTTTCTAACATTTGTAAGCAATGACTCCAAATGCACAATGGTCCACAAATAATATATTAAAGTGTTTCAAGAGGGTCTTATCAAGCTCCAAACAAATACTTTAAGAGCCTCATTCTTTCTTACAATAAAACACGAGTTCATTGGCTAACATGGAATATATCCATGGAATATAATATATATAATAAGTTCATTTTGGTGCTGGCATATTGTACACTCTTGAGAAATAAACGAAGGAAAAAAAAAAAACATGGAATATATCCAATAGTAAGTTTGCAAGGTAAATGACTGAGTTTTGTCAAGGTAAGTGAGTTTTCTCAGACAATAGAATTGTTTGCTGCTGTCGTCTACACTGCTGCCAGTCTTTCCTGTAGAGCTGACAGTTATTCCACGCAGCAGCAGGGGGCAAAGTGGCAGTGTTATGGAGTTAAATGTCAAGTGCCTCATTAACATTTGTTTCCCTGTAGTAATTGGTCTCTCTCTGCGTAAGATGTGGGACCATATGGGTAGAAAAAGCTCCTGCTTCACTTAACCAATCTCTGTCACTAAAGGCATACAATTTGTCCACTGTTATGCTGCTTCAAGCAAGGTATTTTCAGATTCAGTGGTCCTACTAAGTACTTAATATTGTGCCTATGCTTGATGGGTGTAAATTCTGACCAGCCAGCTAACCAGCATGTATCATATTGTTTATTTATGAAAATGTGATGGCTCAGACAAACAGCAAGCTTGAATCCAGAGGCAAGACACAAAGGCTATCAGGCTATGATAAAAATTCATTTACTCAATTAAAATACAGACAGACTAGAATGGCAGTCAGGATTGAAAAACCTAAAACCAAAGGAGTTACGCAGACAATCATCAGTCCACAGCCAGGCAGGAAAAACAAAGGCTGGAAAGCTAGGGCAGATGCAAACTAGACAATCTGGAAAAGTGTGGGTGAAAAGGGCTGGTTTCAATGAGAGAAGAATTGAATGGTTGGGAGGGGAAGCTAAGGTAATAAGTGAAAACAGAGAAGACAAAAGAATGAATATGAAGAACTGGATGAAGCTGTAACAGTCAGACACTATAATAGCTGACTAATGAAACCAAAGAGGATGGCATTGTGCCCAAAAATCATAGCCACTCTAATGTAGGCTACACATGTTTTGCAAAACTCTTATTTTCAAGTTAACATTTACAGATATCTGACTTTGACCATATTTTATTTCTTCTCTTTAGAGCTGAAAAGATTAGACCTTTTTTCACATCAGCTATTTTGACATGAAACAGTAGGGTAAACATGGGTGTTAGTGATACTTCCAGTCAATCCAGCAAAATAAAATTTGTGGGAAAAGTAAACACTCCTTTTGTGCAGTTCACTGGCTACAACTCACCAGATAAAGTTGCAAAATGCAGCAAGTGGCCAAATGCATCAACCACAACTTTTTGTAACGTGTTTTGGTACATCACTTGGCCTTATAACATGTTTTACTGTCAAAAGATTGACAACATGACAGTTACAAATATTTCATAGGCTACTGACACTTGGTTGTTGTTGTTGCTGTTCATATCCATGACCGCCCTGTTCCCAGACATATCCTGGATGTTTATTTTGATTCTTGCAAACCAGTTTTTCTAGTCTGAACGTGCTGCTTAATGTGTTAAAAAAAAACCTGCGTAAAGTTTCACAAAGTCAGAACACCATTTACAGCTGGCTATTGTGTAAGCATCCTTTTGTTTAACTACGTTATGATTTATTTTTAATGTAGCATGGAAAAGCTAAAATATATAACATTTACATATTAAAATATCTAAAAAGGACATATGTTATATATATTGTTGAGCTGTGTGCTTACATCATCCCAAATGTTTCCAAGAATGTTGGAATGGAGAGAAATAATATGTAATTTATTCGGGGTAACAGTTTCCTGCTAATTGTTAATAGCTAGCTGCTAGTAACTATAACTTCCTGGAAAACATGAAATAGGCTTCGCTGGATATCTCAGAGAGTGAGAAAGTCTGTACATGTGACTAAATGTAACATGGATAAAACTTTAATAGTACCTCCAACAGGAACATGATTTGTGCCTGAATCATGTCAAAAAGATTTTCATGGTGGTTGGTTAAAAGTTAAGAAAACAACTCCCATGATCCTACACTACTTGACGTCATCAAACTTAGTCTTTTATTATTGTTTTAAAGTGGAGAGACCCTTAGAGGCAGAATAAATGTCCTTTTAACGTGTTTTTAATTTCATTAAAATCTTCCACATAAATGTAGGCTATGTGTAACTAGTGAATTTAAACAGCATTTCTTTCAATATAATTATTTATCATTATTATTATTGTTGTTGTTGATGTTGTTGTTATTGTTATTATTAGTATTCTACAGTTAAAAGAAAAGGATCAACAACTCAAAAGCAAGTCTGTTAGCTAAGTTAAGAAAATTCCAAGCTAAATTTTCTTGTGTGGCTGTTACTGAATGCCTACTCACACACACACATACACGCAAATACATACAATACTGTCAATTGTATCTCACTTGTTCTTTGTTTGACATGTTTTGGCATTTTAATCTTCCATATACATGTAGGCTATAATTGTTCATAGTTAAAAACAAAAACAAACAAACAAACAAAAAAAACAAAACAAAAAACAACAACAACAACATGTGTAGCAAGTTTTCTCAAAGTCTTAGTTATAGCTTAATTGTCTGGCAAGCCTTTTTTTTTAAAGGCTGTTAATCCGTTTAATATTCATACTTGTATCATTTTTATTGTTGTTATTTTTGCTGTTGTTTTACAGCCAAAAGAAAAGGGTGATCCTTGTGTTACATGTTATTGGTGATCATTTATTTATAATACCTATAGCAGGTTTTCCTCATAAAATAATGCTAGATATTTGTCATAAAGTTTTTCCCAGTCCATTTTAGCCTTACCACAAAAGTGACATTCAGTATCCTCCCTACATTTTAGCCTTTTTTCTCAAAAAATGGACTATTGATCTAATATTTATACATGCACATGTAAAACTAATGCTAAATTTTCTTGTTTGGCTGTTACTAAATGCCTACAAAAAAATGAAAAACATTTAAAAATGTCTATTGTATCTCACTTTATTTCTTTATGTGACTTATTTGGCATTTTAAGTCTTCTATAAGTGTTGCTGACATGTAATTGGCTATGGTTTTGTTATTTTGTATCATACCTGTAAAGCAGGTTCTCCCAGTGTAATAATGTTAGATATAAAGTGGCTATAACTGAATTGTCTGGCAAACAAGTAGTTACTGGTTTAGGTATTTGAACTCCATTTTGGCCGAACCACAAAAGTGGTATCAAATATCCTCCTTTCATTTTAGCCTTTGGTAAAAAAAGGACTGCTGATCTATCTAAAATTTATACATGTATAATAATGCTGATGCTGTTTTTGTGTGGCTGTTACTGAATGCCTACACAAAAATTAAATTTTATTTAATTAAATATTATTTGGCATTTTAAATCCTCCATATTTTAGGTTACATATAATTGGTGATTATTTATTTATAATGCCTTTATAGCAGGCTTTCCTAATGTAATGATCCTAGGTTGTCTGGCAAACAAGTAGTTACTGGTTAAGGGTTTTCACTCCTTTTTAGTTTAACCACGAAAGTGGCACCAAATATCCTCCCTACATTTAGCCAGAATGGTGAAAAAAAAAGACTGTTTATCTATTTAATATTTATGCTTGTATTATTATTGTTGTTGTCATTTATGTTGTTGCACTACAGCCAAAGGAAAGTGGACATCTTTGTATAAAACTTAAAACACAGCGAGTTAACAGCTCGCTGAGTTAAGAATATTCAACAGCATCTTTCAGGGCTGTACCATCATTACTGTGGTGGGCGTGTACGAACCCTTCGCTGCTAGCTAAAATGATAAATAACGTTAGTGACCACAGTAAGCTAATTTTTCTCGTCTGGCTGTAAGTGAAGAGTATTGACTCTGTCGAGGTTAACACGACATTAAACCGTGTTGCGAGTCTTCACAGGGAAAACCATATATAGCATTTGAGCTAGCTGGTTAATCTTTAAGTTACCAATAGCTAACGTTAAGACACACGAGACTTTAACGGACAACGGTGATTCCGCGTGCTAGCTACAAAGACAAATCTTTAAAGCTTCAACGTCTTTAACGAACATTCATTGATGTTAACGTCCATCATTTCATGTAGATCGTTTCCGGATCTCGCCAGTGTTATTAATTGCTCGTTTTCTACCAAGATGTATGGGATGTCGGGATGACAGGAAGATGGCAAACGGGGTTGGAAGTGAGTAACGTTGGTACAAAGCAAATGTCATGCCATGCTATCTGTTAGCGGCGAGTCTGTGTCGTAACGTTACTGTTGATGTTATCACTGTACTAACTTCCTGCATAGCAGCCTCCGCTCCCTGCAGGGGAGCCTGCAAGGATTAATGGCTGTCATCACGGGTTGACAGCTCTCTTTACTCTGTCAGTGACTCCTGATTACCACCAACTGTATAAACGACGTGCTTTTTGTGACCAACTACTGTCTGTGCCCATAGTGAACTGCTGCTGGCATGGTGGGCAGCTTTAGATGGCAAAAAAAATGAAGCCAAGCTCAAGAGATTGCCAATTCTGTCCGTACCAGGCCTGAGCTGCAGCAGGCAGTCAGTTGAGCATGCATGGCATATAGGCTTTGTCAAACAATATAAAGCATGTATCATTTTTTGTCCATTTCCACCCACATCTGCAGAACACAAGCTGCTTGTCATTGGACCAACAGAGCCATGGTCAGTGAGGGAGAAGCTGTGTTTGGCCACATCTGTCATGAAGAGTGGAGACCAGAACTGGTACTACTGTGCTATTGCTCTATTTTTGCCATTTGGTACCAATTATTCTTTGTTATGTGCAGAAATGTATATGTCATAGGTCTATGATATAGTCATTACTCCTGCAGCCAACGATTACTTTCAGCATCAATTCATTTGACCATCATTTTCATTATTAATTGTTCAAGGTTTTCAAAGTGGGTGGCGGACCTTCCTAGAGGGGTCCAAACAGTTTCAGGGAAGGCTCAATGAATGGAACTGAAAAATAGTACATTAGTTATTATGTTAATGAGTCAATAGGATGTCAAGTACTGTAGAATGTTCAAAATGTTTGTAATTTGGTTAAAGACAGTCCAGTGATACAATGGTATGGGAGAAATTTTCCCGCTTTCCCAGAATCAGAAACTAATAAATGCCTTAGTTATGTCAAACAGAAATATTAGGGTATTTTGGCTCAATTGATGACTTTCTATTGGATCAGATTACATAATTATGATCTCATAGGTATCCAGAAATTGAGTGAAACTAGGTAAGTAAGCTAAGTGGGGTTGTGGCTTTTTCCAAGTTTTGTCTGAGGTGTGCCCACTGTCTCAGGCTTTGAAAACCCATGGTTTAGTCTATAATTTTATGTCTTCACATTGCTTCTTTTGTCCAACCAACAGTCAGAAACCCAAAGAATCTTCTTTTACTGTCATAAATGGCAAATCCTTATGTTTAAGAAGCTGGAACCAGCAATTGTGACATTATTTTCTTAAAGAATGACTGAAACGATTATCACATTAGTTGTTACTCATTTTCTTTCAGTCAGCTAACTGATTAATCAATTAATTGTTGCAATTCTAATAGTTATTCACAGTCATTTGTAGCTTGACCTAGGGCAGCATGACATGGTGAAAAAATCCTCACATTTTGCGATATGATTCACAATTTAAATTTTTACTGAAAAAAGTTAAAATTATGATGATGTGAACTTTGTTGCGGTCTGGACCAAACAAACATTTTTTTACATCTGGAGCACAAAGATTTGTAGAGCAGGGCATCTCTGCAGCACTCCAGGACTTCATCATAATGCTGTTTTGATTAGGTTGTTGCACTTGGCCATATTGCAGTTTTGATAATACTCTGATTAATTGTGCAGCCCTAATTTGAACGTGTATGACAATTTAAAATTTTCAGAGGCCAAACAAATAAACAACAGATTTAGAAGAATTTTGACTAATGAGAAAAAAAGGTGTAAGACTATAACAAACCAAGGCAAAAATAGTTGGCTGTTGTAGAGATTTCAGAATCTTTTATGGTTATTTCATCTTGGATCATCTTCATCTCAACAGGGTGTCTGTCAGTCGAGCCATCAAACCATTTGCAGAATCTGGGCGACCACCTGACTGGTTCTCTCAAAAGGTATGACAGAATCCTAACTCTCTCTACTGCAGAACACAAAGACAAAATGTATGATGTCTGCAGCAGGTTTGCCACATTACATTTTGTCTTGTCACAAAGCTGTTCTCGACTCTCCTTTGGCTCTTCACAGCACTGTGCCTCCAAGTACTCTGAGCTCCTGGAAACCACAGAGGCCCCAAAGTGAGCGCATAAGTGACTTTTACCTCGGGCAGGCTTTTGTAGACTGGCAAAGCTAAAATAGATTACACAACTTTTATACTGTTTGACACATACACTGACAGTGTGTGCCAGAAAACAATGTCTTATACTAATAATGCATTTGTTGCCTTCAGGCGGAAACGCGGTGAGAAAGGTGAAGTGGTGGAGACGGTGGAGGATGTGATAGTACGCAGGCTGACAGCTGACAGGATTGATGAACTAAAAAAGTTGATCAAAGAAACACAGGAGAAGCACAGGTACACAAGCATCGCTTTGAACAGCATGAACAAAACAAAGCAGTTACATCATAAATGGTGTCGTTGAGATTGGTTGTTGTGGTGCTGTTTTTATAGGAAGCTAAAGAGAGAGGCTGAACTGATTCAAGCAGGACATCTAGACTCCAAACTAGAGGAGTTATGGGAAGAAATTATGCAGTAAGAAGCAGCACACTTTCTGTCTGACCTGTTAATAAAGTGATATAATAAATCTCTTTTTTTAATCTGTAAATGTAGACATGAGACTCTCTTTAATAAATGATCTTGTGTGTGTCTGTCAGGAAGAAGAAACTGGAAGAGGAGGAAGCAGAGTTGAGAAGAAAAAACACAGATGCTGCTTATCAGGGTACCTCATTCACTTTTAAGGGGTATTTGGGGGAAATCATCAATATATTATAAATAGTAGTTTGCTACTGGAAAGCAACACAGATGAAGTGAAATTGTTAAGTTGAAAGATTCCATCTACGTCTCTTGGCCCCTTTGCTGTAGACATTAACCATTATTCACCCTTAGCTGAAAGTGTAACAGCTTTTAGAGGTGGGAGATTGATTGATAACATTGTATAGCTTAGCCATTGTGTAGCTTTACTGTTGCACTGTAGTGCTGATAAAACAACATGCACTGGAAAAAAAATCTTGGGAGATATTTCTTATTCTTTGGAACTTAACACTCACTTTGAGCGTATCTCTTTTAAATCAAATCAGTTGAAAGGGATGTTTATCTTAAACTCGTCAGGCGCACCTCAACATCGCTAGTTTTGGCTCAGTCTGAGCTCTCAGCCTCGCTGTATTTAACCAGGTTGTTACGGCCTCCAAACAAAAAGAAACTAAGGCTCAAAAGGCTGCAACATATAAAAAAAACAGGAAAACAGTTAACCCAGAAGCTTTATTAAATAAACATTAAGTATTAAACAGAAATACGAACATAAACGACCTAAAACAGAAACCAAACCTGGAGTAAACAAAAGAGATGAATAACTAAACTACTGGTAACCCCCAGCCCAAACTAACACAACAAACTGAAACAACAAAACTCTAACACTTAAGTGTGCGTGGAGGTAAATCCTGCTAGGGGAGAAAAAGGAGGAAGGAAATGATCCCCTCACTCCCTGTGCAGTGTACCTCCCTGTCTCTGCACTCTCTGTCACTCTTACGCCCTCTTACTCCTCTCTACCTGAGCGCTGACTGCACTCAGGTGCGCAGCAGGCGGAGGGAGGAGGGAGACCAACAATGCAGTAAATGTACAGAACACAACAGAAAAATAGCAAAAGATACAGTATGTGAAGACAGTTTGCAATACATAAAATTATAGTATATATGTGAAGAATGTGAGTCCAGGAAAATGATAACATCTGGTGTTGCCCGTTGGACCACACAATGTCCTCTCCACCTTGGAGACCTGGAAGACAACAGACCACAATCATGTTAACTACAAAATTACTGATACATTAAATATAATAAATATAAATATATGTATAGGTGTTTGGATCCAGGAGAATGCTGAAACCTCCAGTGGGGACAGCTGTACGACCTCCATTTCCACCATGTGGACCTGGAAGAGAACAGGTGACCCAGACAAGAGGAGAGAGATGAAGGGGCCTAGAGAGAGAGAAGAGAGGAGAAGCAGCTTGGAGGCATGTGGGAGCAGGAACAAAACTGATGGTTAGAAAGACGCAGCAGTTGTCAGCAAAGTTACAGTTTTATTTTTGTCAGCAGGACAAATATGGATTGTAATTACCAGAAATGACAAAAATCATATTGATTGTAATAATAGCAATAGTAGTAATGGAGATGTAAGTAACACTGACACCATTACCATCACTACCATCAGTAATAATAATAAGACTGATAATTGAAGCAGTGGGTGTTGAGCAGCCAGTTTAACATGCTTACAATCATCATATGAATGTGCTGTAGTATAGTGTAACATAGTAACATGCAGTGTGCGAGCATACTAACTGTAAACTGTCAGCTTTAATTGACCCTACCAAGTTCTGCCCCGTTTTTGTCTGTGCTCCCATGACAGTTCTGACTAGCTCACTAATCTACATAGGGTACCAAGCTTTCGCAGCTGTTACTGGAACACAGTAAAAAGGGCTGGGACCTAGGACGGGGCAATTGATTAAAGAGTCTGATGAGGTTTGGTAAGCTGTTTTACAGGTGTTCTGTCATGAAGTGAAATGTGGCCTGTTGGTGGTGCTGTAAAATCTGGGGATCATGAAAGTCAGTAGGATTCATCTTCTGGGGAGCATGAATATTTGTACCAAATTTCATAGCAATCTAGCTAATAGTTGTCCAGATATTTCACTCAACTTGTGGAACAATAGACGATACTTGTAGAGTCATGCTGCTAGCATGAGTAAAAGTTGAATAAACAAGGCACCTTTTTCTTGTTTAAAACAAAAATAAGTAAATAAAAAAGTTGAACGTCAGCTTTTGTATGACTGATAAGACAGCCCTCTTTGTGCTTCCCCTCCCTCTTCCAGCCAGACAGGCAGCAAAGAACACACCTAAGCGAGTGCCTGGCATCACCATGCATTCACCCTCAGGCTGTAGCTCCCCAAGCCCGGAGTTCTCACCAGGTGACCCACTCGAGTGCTTGACTCTGGATCTTGCACCGACAAAGAATGTAAGTCACTAACTAAGTTTGCATTTGTCATTTGTTTACTAGTGACCTTTAACGCTCCAATATGGCAGCTGCGCAGATGCTTAGAAGAGATGGCAGCAAAACTAACAAAACAGATTTATTAATCTCATAGAATACCTAACTTAAGTAACATATCAAGTATAGAATTAATATGCAGTACTATGTGAGGTTAGATCAGGTTATGCCTGGTGAAGATAATTATAATTCAATCAGGAAAGACTTAATTCTGAGTTTATGAAATATATTTAATTCACATGTGCACAATCTGGATGACAAATGTGGAAAGTCTTTGGTGATTAGACTCCATTGTGACATCATCATGAATAAAGGGGTAGTGAAGGTCATGATCATTGTAGGAAACCGCCCGATGGAGTTTAGACACTGGTGGTGGTGAAAAGATGGCTGAAGATCAGGATATGATGAGGACTGGACTTCTGATGAGCTCAACTTGGACCCTGGACATAAAGAACTGAAGGAGAACGGGGTGGAGGAGGGTCGCAACAGTTCCGCACTGAAATGACAGCTGACAGCAGCAGAGAGGAGAACAGATTTTAAAGTTTGATGGTAATGACATGATTAGTTGATGGAGATAGCAGCTAAATCTGGTTGGTTAACTGAAATGTAAACACCCATAATCTGCTGATTGAAAATAAGCAGGCAAGAGAGTAAAAGAGAGAGAGTTGTGAATGAATGGGGCATAAAGATACACTGTGCCTCATTATGACTTTATTATGTTATCTTCTGAAAAGGTGTTTAATACTCCTAAACATCCCCAGAAACACACCAGAGACACCAGAGAAAGAGCTGATTACTGGTTGATCATTGAAAGCATTCCTGGACTTGTATGACGATGTGACTTCACATTCCCCTCTCTCTGTCTCTAGGCTTCAGCATCAGTCAGATTAATGACAATTCCTGAGTCTTCTGGAACTGGCAACGATGACCTGAGCCACGGATCACTTCTGGATGACCCCACCCAAAAGAAGCTCCTGGGCCAGAAAGCCACACCACCACCGTCTCCACTCCTGTCAGAGTTATTGAAGAAAGGCAGCATCTTGGCCACAAATTCCAGGCTGGTATGTGGAGGGGACTTATTGTATTATGCCAACAGTGCCAAGCTGTGTAATGAATAAGTTCAAGTCTGCAGTCCCATCTTCACCTTGTCATTTGTAGAGTTACCGTGTGTTTATGAAGTATTTAATCATTTTGTCTTCCATTCTGTTTTGTGTTATAATATTTTAGTCATTTTTTAAAACATGTAATGAGGAATGCAGAAATATTGTTGGATTTTTAAGACCCAGCCTGTTTTTACTTCAGGACATCTTAGTGTTATGATTTTCTCTAAGTAGATTTGGTCAAGCTTTATAAAGTTGGATGATGTGCATGTGTGTACAAGAGTTAATATGCCTCCATTTGGAATGGGTTTCAGTTGTTGTCCTAGGCTGTGCTACACAAGGTCATTCAATGGCTTGAGGCCATTGCAGTATTCTGAATATGAATGGTTGTTGTCCTGTTATTACATCTATATGTGGTCACATGCACTCTGAAGCCTATACTTAACAAGTTTCCCTTTTTTTTTTACAAACAAGTTGTTCTTTCTACTCTTGAAATCTGAAGAGACTATCAGGGAAACCGTACATTCAGTCAGGAAATCATTTTGACTCGTTTTCTTGAAATAAGTTGACTTGAAGAAATAAAAATGTCTCATTAACAGTTAACACATCACTAAATCTATTTTGCATTTGTTTTGTGAATTTAAGGCTGTAATTGTGTTAGTTTTATAACTCATTTTAGTGGAAGAGTTATAGTTTTTTTCAGTACACGACTAAATGTTTTGCCTCTTTCTCAGGCTTCTTTTAGCAAACTGTGGCTGGCTTCTACTGTGCTGTTATGTGCTTTTTAAAAAAAAAAAAAAAATCTCTAAGCCTCTAAGTCATTCAGTCAGTCTCCGACCAAAGTTGAATAGTTGCTGGACAGTTATCTCATGGAATTGTCTGGCTTGTTTCATGTTTTTTATTTATTTATTTATTTATTTCATTTCCATCTGTTGTCCACTGTGCTCTTGTAAAATCCCAGAATCTCAGAATAGGTTTATCCTTTAGTAAATCTCCTCACATTCTCCTGGTAAAATTTCTGCTTTAACATGCAGTGCAGCCTGTAGGGTATGTACTAAAATATATGAATGATGTACGTAGTATACATATAGAATTTCCTTTGACATAATGGATTAATATTTGTGAATCATGCAGCATTAAATAGATTATAATCAAGGAGTAGAAAAAAGTTGAAAATAATATGACTAATTCATTATAATATTTGATGTGCATTTAAATTAGAAAGGAAAATTAACAAAATATATATAAAATATTTGACATGCATTTATACGTTTATATCCCAGATTGGTGATGGTGACTTGTCCACTGTGACAGGAGCACATGACTTGCAGCTGGCTCCGTCTAGTCAACCTCTCTCTCAGGCAACAGGTACAGATAGTTTTCAAGACTGATCAAATATATTCACCCCATTGGAACATTTCATGTTTTATATCTTTACAACACTGAATCACAGTGTATACTGTTCATTTTAAGCTTTTTGCTCATACATTTGCTAGCTGAAAGCCTCAGCTGCTTTGCCTGCACTCTGTGTGTTAATATGTATGAATTCTTGCATGGCAGGTGCCCCGATGTTGTCTCGTCTCCTGGAGGCGGGTCCGAGCCAGTTTTCCACCCCGTTAGGTTTCATGGTCAGTGCAGACTCCAGCACCTCCAGTGCTCCTCTCTCTGCTGCCACTCCTGTTCCTGTTGACTCTATTGCCTCAGCAAGTACAGGTCTGTCCACTTTGTATCCTGTATCCAAACCACTCAGCACTCAATACGGAGACTAAACCTCTCACTTTGTTTGCTATTTCAAAGACCTAATATAATGGCTTCAACTGTTAAGAGGTTAAGGCAACAAACAAGAGTTCAGATTCATTGTAGTTAAATTTTAGATACAAACTATTGATTGAACTGTGCAGAAATAGAAAATGAATGCTTTTACTACCTGCTACTGCTGCCACTGCTGGTTTAATATTGTATGTGGAGAAAAACATAGTTGAGAGTCAGTTGTTGTCTTTGTGCAGAGATGGATGTGATGGTGCCGGCTGTGCCCCCTGGATGTCAGCCTGTCTCTGCAGAAGATAAGGTGTCAGAGCTCAGTGAGGATGATGTGACTGTGTCTTACATAGGAGATGAGCTGGACCTGAAGACAGTGGGGGACATTATTGCCATCATTGAGGACAAGGTGCAAAAAGCCAAACATTTCTACGTATTTTTGCAGTACTTGAGATCACTTGTGGGTAGATCCTATAATGCCCCTATAATGCTAGCTTGAGGTTTTTAAAGCAAAAACTTAAAGGGACAGTTCACCTCTAGTGGTGGTATTAGTCCATCTAGATAGTTTTAGTTTTAATTTATTTTTTGTCTTAGTTGCTTACTGAAAATTGTAATTAGTTACTGTCACATTTTAGTCTTTTGTTTTTGTGTTATTTTAGTCAGTATTTTAGTCATATTTTTTTCAAACAGTTTCATGATGTATGGATTGAAGGGTATTTCTTCTGGCAATACAAAATTCAGTGATAAGTAAGCATGCCTGCAACTGTTGTAAGTCACCTTGGCTGCAAATGTGTGTTCCTGACACATTTTTTCATACTACATAAAAATGAATGCATAAGTCATTATTGATGCGTCACTAACATCAGACACTGATGTTTATTACCTGACAGAACAGACTTTTTTTATTACCGAGGCCTTCTGCTAAATGTGGCTTCATGTTTTACGTAGTTGAAGTGGCTGTTTTAATAAATCAGCAGTAAAAATCTGTGAACTACATTGTTATGATGAGCATTATCTGGGATCATTATGTTCATTCACTTTACATGGAGCTAAAAATGATAGTGAATTATGTTCAATCTTCCACAAATTAGTTAGTGTCCATTTATAAGTTGTAAGAAATTAATCACAATCTTTTAGAATATGTAGATGTTTACTGTAAAGAACATTATATTACATTTAGTCCTAAAAGGGAATTAACATATATGTTATCAAATCAATCAACTTACATGACTGATATTTACCTTGGCAGACACTTAGGAACAGTGTATTTTTAGGTCTCTTTTTAAACAAGTTGTATTTTTTCTGCACATCTTTAATCAAGAAACCATCACAAGGCAACAGTTAACAGCTCAGGTGTGGAAGACGCCATTAATGGAAGCTATTTCTGTAAGATACATTGCTATTAAGGTTTTCAAATGAATAATTCCGGCACTTAAAGCACCACAAGCTGAGTTCCATCTAATTCCATGATATTGGAGAGAATTCAGGCATTTTTGTTTTAGAGATGAACTGTCCCTTTAAATTCTTTTAAAATTATGTTATTTTTATGTTGGTCGTTAATCTAGTGAGTTATGACAATGCTTTACTCACATGATGAACTGAAAAAGTCTCCATTATCCACTACATTATGCATTAAAATGTGGAGCCATATCTCTTCTTCTACAGGCAGATGAGACTGCAGAGGCTTTGGATGCAGCTGCAGTGGAGGCTGCTCTGTCACTTTGTGAGGAG
>JAJHUR010084798.1:36123-91534 GCA_027495735.1 Lutjanus campechanus
GACAGTTCACCTCTAGTGGTGGTATTAGTCCATCTAGATAGTTTTAGTTTTAATTTATTTTTTGTCTTAGTTGCTTACTGAAAATTGTAATTAGTTACTGTCACATTTTAGTCTTTTGTTTTTGTGTTATTTTAGTCAGTATTTTAGTCATATTTTTTTCAAACAGTTTCATGATGTATGGATTGAAGGGTATTTCTTCTGGCAATACAAAATTCAGTGATAAGTAAGCATGCCTGCAACTGTTGTAAGTCACCTTGGCTGCAAATGTGTGTTCCTGACACATTTTTTCATACTACATAAAAATGAATGCATAAGTCATTATTGATGCGTCACTAACATCAGACACTGATGTTTATTACCTGACAGAACAGACTTTTTTTATTACCGAGGCCTTCTGCTAAATGTGGCTTCATGTTTTACGTAGTTGAAGTGGCTGTTTTAATAAATCAGCAGTAAAAATCTGTGAACTACATTGTTATGATGAGCATTATCTGGGATCATTATGTTCATTCACTTTACATGGAGCTAAAAATAATAGTGAATTATGTTCAATCTTCCACAAATTAGTTAGTCTCCATTTATAAGTTGTAAGAAATTAATCACAATCTTTTAGAATATGTAGATGTTTACTGTAAAGAACATTATATTACATTTAGTCCTAAAAGGGAATTAACATATATGTTATAAAATCAATCAACTTACATGACTGATATTTACCTTGGCAGACACTTAGGAACAGTGTATACAGAGATACATTGCTATTAAGGTTTTCAAATGAATAATTCCGGCACTTAAAGCACCACAAGCTGAGTACCATCTAATTCCATGATATTGGAGAGAATTCAGGCATTTTTGTTTTAGAGATGAACTGTCCCTTTAAATTCTTTTAAAATTATGTTATTTTTATGTTGGTCGTTAATCTAGTGAGTTATGACAATGCTTTACTCACATGATGAACTGAAAAAATCTCCATTATCCACTACATTATGCATTAAAATGTGGACCCATATCTCTTCTTCTACAGGCAGATGAGACTGCAGAGGCTTTGGATGCAGCTGCAGTGGAGGCTGCTCTGTCACTTTGTGAGGAGAATGGCCATGCTCTGTCCGGTGACTGGGAGGCTGGGCCTTTCCAACCCCATGAGCCTCACCCTGCAGTGGCCGCAGGCGTCCCACAGTCCCTACAGTCATCATCTATTCACGGCAGCCTGGAGGGGAAGACAGACATGTTAGAAGTTCATGGAGGGGCTTCAGCTTCACTCTCCTCTCTGTGCAACAGTCAGGATAACTGTCTTGCAGCGTTCCCCATGGGACTGCGGGGCCTCCCTCCCACCTCCTCATCCTCATGCAACTCAAACAGTTTGGAGCACTGCCACAGTGGAGCACCTCCACAGCCTAAGGCAATTAGAGAGACTGGAGAGATGGTGCACCAGAAAAGCCAAAATTCACTGGATGTCACCATAAAATGTGAGAGTGAGAAGTGGGCACAGCAAAGACCTGATAAACCCCGTGGAGGTATGCACACCCATGCATGAATACTAGTATTCACTTGCTTCATAACATGCAGTTTGCATGTAACTATGCATTTTGCATAACCATTTCCTTCTTATTATTCATCTTTACTATCTTGGCAGACTCAGTATTAGAAGATAGCCCACTGACAGAAAGGCATCCCAAGGTATAGCACCCAACGAGGACAGAGCGAACTTGTAAATGCTGTTCTGAAATGCAAAGTGCGTAGCTCCACAGTTTTCCTGCACTCTCAGCTCCATGTGAATCTCTCTGCATCTTTCTCCATCTTTACAGGAGATGAAGGCAGAGGATGGTATAAGTGTGGGGCGAGGTCAGAACGCTTCAGGGATGAAAGCGCACAATGAAGTCAACGGGCCAGAAGCGGGCGGAGAGGAAGAGGGTGATGGGGTGGAGGGATTCTTGTCAGAGCCAGAAGGGGAGACAGAGCTCGAACCTGCGGCCAGCGAGAGTGAGGATGGATACAGCCTCCACACGGCGTCCTCGTCTCTGCAGCTCCACACGACTGCAGACTCCATCCCCAGCAGCCCGGCCTCATCGCAGTTGTGAGTGACACACATTCCGGCACATGCAGCAAGTAAAGAAACTGTGAAAGATGGTGGTAAAGTTCCACCCTAGATAGTACTTATGATATCGTGATGACATTGTGTAAGCAGTTTGTTTTTCCTTTGATTTCTCACTGTCATGCTGCAGATCAGGTTCTTCTTGATATTTGTTTCCTAATGACCTTTCTGTTACTCCTGTCTTCCGTCTTACATACCATTACTGTGCAGTTCTGTGTGCAGCGAGGACCTGGAAGCTCTACAGGCTCACAAGATCTGGAAGAAAGCCATTATGCTGGTGTGGCGTGCAGCAGCCAATCACAGGTCAGAATATGACTCTTAGCAGTTAAACTAGCCCCTGATGAGCAGACTCTTATATACTTTAAGGTGCAGCACAGGCTGCTTGTGATGGAATGGTACAAAAAATTCACAGTTGCACATGCTGTTCTAGATGATGACAAACTTAGAAAAACTTAACCCCCCCCCTTCCTATTCCACTGGTTTCACTTGTAATGACAGACAACAGACATATTCTTTATCTTTACTGTAACATGTTATTTGTATGAACCGTTTGTAGGTATGCAAATGTCTTCCTGCAGCCAGTAACAGATGAAATTGCACCTGGGTACCACAGTATTGTGCACAGGTAAGCACATTTTTTATGGCTATTTTAATTTCACTAATAGTTTTTATAGCGGTTGCTTGTTCTATTGAGTGAAAACACTGCATCACAAAAATATCAACTTTTCAGACATTAAAAAAAAACAACCTTGTTTTTGCTGGATGACATTGGATTATTGACCATCAGCATCAGATTTCTCTCTGCTCTTCTCTCCTGCAGGCCCATGGACCTGGCCACCATAAAAAAGAACATTGAGACCGGTTTGATACGGACCACCGCTGAGTTCCAGAGGGACATCATGCTGATGTTTCAGAACGCCGTCATGTACAACAGTCTGGATCATGACGTGTACCACATGGCTGTGGAGATGCAACGTGACGTCCTGGAGCAGATCCAGCAGTTTCTGGCCACCCAGCTCATCATGGAGACATCAGAGTCTGGTATCAGCGCCAAGAGCCTGAGGGGCCGTGAGAGCACACGCAAACAGGACTCGACTGACAAGGTGCTTCACTAGAATTTTGACAAAAGCAGAGAGTACAGAAGAAGAGACAAGGGTGAGACAACAGGCTGACTTAAAGGTAGAAGAAGTGACGCTAAAGTAGATCTGCCTGCCATTTTCCAAAGCATGACATTTGATTTTAAGTGATATCCTTTCAGGTAGCCATTGGTTCCGTTTGCTATCAAAATCAGCTTGCAGAGGCGCCAAACATTTTTGTAATCTATCGCAGTGAAAATCTGTTTGTCAGAAGTCAACTTTTTTTAACCAAGAATCCACCAAATTATCCTTTTCACATTGTCCATATTTGTTTCATCATATGGTTCTGACTTTTCAGAGATCAGTTAGTGTATGCACTACTTTTGGTGGATTATCTTTGGAGGCATTACTTTACAAAGATAACTTATGTCTTTAGAGACAATACATTGTTCACTGCGGTGATTACTGTATGTATTTCAAACACACCAATGGTTGACTGTAAAGCAAAAAAATAATATTTTATATATGTTATGCTTTGGAAAATGGTAGGCAATAATGTAATAACGCAATAATGTAAAGAGCATTACTGACAACTGTTTACCAAAGCATACAGAAAGTTTTTACATTGATATTCTACCTTCAAGAAAGCTATTGTTTTATATTATTTTTTCAGATAGAAAATTGACCTGTTGAATCACAAATAATATTATTATTTTGGTCAAAGATGTGTTATTTTTGCATGATAATGTGAGGAAGTACCAATGTTGATGCTGAAGATTTGCAAATTCCAAAAAGTTAGTACACTGTGTAAAATAAAAAAAGAATGCAGTGATTAACAAATACTGTTTGGCTTGTATTCAGGTGAATACAATACAAAGACAAGATATTTAATGTTCGAACTGTTCAAACAGGTTCACCACTTGTTGAAAAACTGTGTGGGCTATTAGTCCGAAGGTTTAAGAAAACAGTTGTCAACACACAAATGCAAGGAATTTAGGGATTTCACCATCTACAGTCCGTGATATCATTTAAAGATTCAGGGAATCCACACAAATGTCTGTATGTAAGGGGCAAGGCTGAAGACCAACATTAAATGCCTGTGACCTTTGACCCCTCAGGCAGCACTGCATTAAAAACTGCATTAAACCCCCACGTGATTGTATAAAGGATACTACATGAGCTCGGAAACACATTGGAAAACTGTTCTTTGTCGCTGCATCTATAAATGCAAGTTAAGACTCAACCACACATGCACACAAGTGAAAGCCGTATATCAGAAATGTCAGATGGACTGACACAAAGTGGAAAAGTGTGCTGTGATCTGATGAGTCCACTTTTCCAATTGTTTTTGGAAATTATGGACATCATAGGTTAAGGCGCCATTAATGCCAAAAGGTAGGTACAGGTTTTGGAGCAACATATGCTGCTATCCAGATGAGGTGTTTTTAAGAGACGTCCCTGTTTATTTCAGCAAGGCAAGACACATTTTGCATGAGTTCCAACAGTGTGGCTTTATAGAGTTCAGGTACTACACCTTCAGACCTGTCTCCCATTGAAAATGTGTGGCGCATTATGAAGCAAAAACAGCAGCAACAGAGACAATTAAGCAAGAATGAGAAAAAAACAAAACAGATCTCAACAGTTAGTGTCTTCAGTTCCCAAACACTTCCTGAGTGTTGTTAAAAAAAAAAAGATGATGTATTATAATGCAAAACCTGCCCTTGATCCCAACTTTTTTGGAACATGTTGGAGCCATCAAATTCAGAATGAGTGTTAACTTACAAAAAACAATAAAGTTAATCAGTTTAAACATTAGATATCTTGTCTTTGTACTGTATTCAGTTGAATATAGGTTGAACAATATTAGCATATCATTGTGTCCTGTTTTTATTCATGTTTCACACAGCACCATAACTTTTGGAATTATAGTTTGCACATTATCAGGCCCTGAAGCAGGCCCTGCACCAAAACACGTTGGTGAAATAAAGAATATTTTTTTCAGTTAGTCAGCTAGTGTTTTTGAATTGCTTGTTTTGTTCATGTTTGCTCTTTTGTTACTGAAGCACTTTGTTGGCAGGTGAAGTAGTGACAGCAGACTCGTAAAATATTTTAATGACAAACAAACTATCTGAAGTGGTGATTGTTGGCATTAACAGAAACCAGTAGTTTACTAGACATTGAAGATGTTTGTAAAACTTCCTGTTATGCTTTGAAAAATGGTTGACAAAAATATACGGTATGTCTGCAGTATTTGTTGTATGTAGTTAATCAGCTAAAAATGCTGGCATAATATCTAAAGTGGATAAGTAGTGTGATTGCAGTGTAGCGAAGAAGTGAATAGAAAACATTTAAAATGGCCACACGTTCAATATCATTTTATGTAGAAATGTGTTCTGTGTTTTCATTTCAACCTTTCCTTGTGTTTTGTCTTTCTTGGCATTATTTTGCTTCCTCTTTAGACTTCCAATGCAGTTTTGAGTCGCAGCTCTGATGTGTATCATTTTCCTCTTACAGGACACTGTCTCCATGTCCTCTCCTGCCTTCCTCCTTTCTCTTTTTGTAAGTACTTTCCCTTTCTTTCTCGTCTTTTTTCCCCTGAAACAAACAGAATATGTTGCAACAAAGAAAAAACTCATCCATGTGGAGCCGAATTCAAATAACTACTGTAAAATACATGTTTTATAAGTGAAACACAGGCTTCAGTTCACATACTAAATCAGCTGTTTCATCTTGTCTTTGGCTGTAGGATGGCGGCACCAGAGGGCGCCGTTGTGCCATAGAAGCAGACCTCAAGATGAAGAAATGAACATGCAGTATGAAAACGACCTGACAGTGTCCCCAAGTTGTAATGAAAGGTGTGATACCACAAGACTGAACTTACTCTCTGTCACTTGCACAGATTCTCACCCTGTATAATGTGCAGTGTAACCTTCACTTGCACTCTACATTAAATGGGTAGACTGTGATGTGGAGAAGCTTGTTTCCTCTGAGACAGCCATGCAGACATGGATTACATACTGTATAATCCCAGATTACAATGGGGCATTCAGAAAGACTAGGTCAAACCTCTCATAGACGTAGCTGCAGATCAGTAAGACTTAGCCCACATCAGGTTTTAGAAATGAAGATAAAAGTTACTGCAAGCCTACAAACAGGCTGAAATTAAGCCTTCAGGCAGGGAGTCTGGTTGAACTTTGGATTAGTGTGGTTGATTCTGAAAAGTATACCGTGTTGGTGATCATATGTAAAACCAGAGGCCAAAGACTCTGATAAACCTAGAATTTCTGAATGATCAGGGGGGCACATACTAATTTCAAAAACATTTTTTGCTGGTATAAAATCAATTTTTTTTAATTTTTTTTTTTTTTTTTTTAAGTTTTCTAATTTTAAAAACTTCCAGATCATTTTTAAATATTGCTGTATTGTTTGTGATGAATTGATTTTTATCTATGCTACACTTCCTGTGAAACAGTACTTACATGCATATTCTGCATCATTTTCAGTATTTTTGAGTAAACGTCACATTAATGAACTGTTTTGTGGACTTTAACATGTTTAAACAATAAAACTTAATGAAGAGCCCTCAACCCACTATTTCAAGCTTGAATTCGAACATAAAACACCACAGCAGCAACTTTCTCCTCCTATTTCTCAAATCTAACTTGCTTGTTTAATGGAAAATGTTCATGCAAGGTCGTGCGCAAAAATCAGTGAGAAAAGTCTTCATCTTGTTATGGGGAATTCAGATGGTCAGCATTTCATGCCCTCATTCTTTTTTAAACATAAATGTCTGCCTTGCCTAACTCATGACATGGATGTTTAATGTACTGTGTGTCAGTTGGGAAAAGCATGCAGATTCTCTCAGGAATGGGTTTAGGCAGCAGTGGCCACATGGCACAACACTGTTAAAAGGAATTACCACTGCTGCGTTTCATAGAACTTCATAGTGATGTCTAAACATAGATGGGATACACCATCTTACTTGAAGCTTCCACTCAAGTGTTAGACCAGTGATGATGACATTCATTGAATTTGGCTTTTGTTTAGTTATGTTCATGCAAGGCTGTTATGGTACTTGCAGTTTGAGGACAGCATTTTGTCTTCTCAGCTCAGACATTACATTTTAGCTATAGGTTGAATCAGTAGGATTTGTCCAAGCCGTTCATAAAAGCACCGAAAGATACTTGGTTGTTGATTCTCACTACAGGGACGTCAGATACCGATGTTTGGTAAAGTGTCCCAAACACAGTAAAATAACAAGAAATACAGGCAGAGGGTAGAAAATATCTGTAGAAAATGTTGCAATTATGCCTTTAACTGAAATAAAATTTATTAGGCTTTAGAAAAAATGAAAACTAACTGAAAGAATAGTGTATTTACAATGCTAAATAAAATAAAATAAAAATATAGAGGAAATGTGATAAGTTTTTCTTTGTTAATTTGGGCAAATTTGTCGACAACAAACATGAGGAGGCATTGATGCATACTGAGACTGGGACAACATGACCGAGACAATTACCAGTCAAACGATACCTGCATTCAGTCCTTTTAGTGCTTGGATCTAGAGTGAAATGAGTATTTGCATCGTTTTTCTTCCTGCTAATCACCACAAGTGTTCCAGTTGGCAGTTGAGAGTTTCAAGATGCCAAAATGTAAAATACTACAATAGTACTACATGCCTGTGAACCTGGATGAAAGTAAATACATGAATGCACATGATGGGTTTTAAATGAAGTAAAAAATGAAGTACTCCACTGGCACCAGTATCACTAAAGGGTGTTGATCCTGGTATTGTAATGTTTTACACAATACCCAGCCATACCACTGTTCCCCTGGAAGTGTGTGTGTCATGCCTGCATCCAAAGAGACCCTGCCCTCTGCCAGTACCTTCTTATTTTCTCATTATTTTGCTGTGTGACACTTTACCAACCTAAAACGTCAGTATGTGACATCCGGATGAGACTCGACAATCAACTATCTTCCTGGTGAGTTTAAGAACAGAAAAATCCAAATCCATCCTGACAAACACATGACGCATTCAAAGAGTCAAACCACAAATGAACAAATCACACAGACCAAAACATATTCTGGATACATCTTTAATTTTCTGGTATTTTTGGCTGAAAACATGTTGCTCAAGTGTACTACCACACTGACTGATACCAAAACCTGATTTTTGTGTATCACAGTAAAGGTTTGACATGTTTGTGACTCACAGCGAGGACCTGAATATTCTAATAATTTAGTGTGTCAGTAGTCATGAAGATGTGTTTGCCACAAAATAATAAATATGTAACTAATAAAACACTCTCTCACTGGGGTGCATGCAACAGTAACAACATGGAACACAGGATTAAATATGAACTTAAAAGTGCTTGAGATGAACCTGAATATTTCACAAGTATGAGAACAGCTAAGGCAGTTTGGCAGTCTTAGTGCACAGCAACGAGTATCAATGACTGTCGGGTTTGAATGGTTTGGGTTTGGTGGAAAGAATTAAAAGCTGACAGCTCCACAAAGTTAGCATCCTACTCTTAACAAGCCCTGGCTGGAAACGTCACAACTCTGGTCTAACTGTGGGAAAAGTTGTTCATGTCCACGGATATTTAACAGAACTTTTAAACAGGATTTAAACTGTTTTTTTTTTCTCTTTCAAAACAAAACACATCTTTATAAAACATCAGGAGGTGAAGGATTTATAAAACAGTTCAAATACGGGCTGAAAATCATTTTTCTGAGAACAAAATGATCTATATGGAAGCCGAGAATGGCCGTGCTTGGAATTATTTTTAAAAATAATGTTACTTAAAGAGTTAATTATTTTATCACAGGCTTATTTTCTTGTGATAACAGGATATTTTATCCCATTATCTCCAGGAATCAAAAAGCCAATCTCTCAATAACAAAATAATTTTTCACTAGAAAACTACTGAAATGACTGGTCATGAGTGAATGGGGGGCAGGAATTGATCATAGTACAGCTAGTACAGCTAATCTGCACCTCTGCATCATTCAGTAACCACGAAGACAACCTGGGATCCTTATTTGGTCACTAATGAAGTTTCCCTAAAGGAATTTCTGTCTGCCTTAGACCTTGATTGAGGTACAGTCTGATGCATTGATCAATAATGGGTCCTCCCTGATGTGACACTGTCAGCTTACAGTAAATCAGTTGCTACAGTTGTCAAGATGCCATCTGTGCATGCTGGTGTCACTCCTTATCTTTGATAAACATTGTAATAAGAGGAAACAACCATTTGTTTTGTTGTGATAACAGTAGGGCTGTCCTGAAGTTTTTCAGGACTCTGGTGCGTTGGTAGTAATCAACAGCAAATGTTCGAAGCTTCAGCTGTGACCGATTAGACCTACTAATGAAGGCTTTTTTTAAAATTAACTAAACAAAATCCAATTGTGATCTTGAGATAATGGCATTAAAAAAATATTTCCGAGCACGACTGTTCTCGTCTTCCGCAGCTTTCAGCTTGTGCATGGTTTAGGAAGGTTTAGAAGATATTGTGTGCCATTTAGGCCCCAGTTATCTTATGGATACAGAACACTGTGCAGACTTGTGAGTGGGCTTTTTGGTTCAAGTGTACTTCCTGCTCTTGACAAATCAAAATTACTTATTCAAAAGTGGCCTCATTCCTCACACTTAAACCTCAAACATTATGCCTGCAGCTAAAACACCGATTCCTGAATGGCAGAAGCTTAATGACCAGTGCAACAACAAAGAAACAGAAACAAAGATGCAAGCAGTAGTGCAGGGAGCAGGAAGATCTACCGTAGGACACAGCTCATTTTTGGCAAGTACATTTCTTTTGTATAAGCACATTAAATCAGAAAAATGTGGTTGTGTTTTGTAAAATTAGTCTACTGTGCCTCCTTCTGCTACAGTGCCAGAGGTCAAATTGTCTGATTAACCACAGTATAGATGTTTAAGTCATTTCTAATTTTTGATTTGTCTGTTTTAATAACAAATAAAAGTTCCTCTGTCATTTCACAGGACAGAAGCTCTGAGATTTGTCCAAAGACTTAATTACTTCCTACAGAGAGAAAAAAAAGAGCCAAGATGCTCAAGTAACATTCACACTCATTAACTATTAAATAAATACACCTAAAATTTCAGCGAGGACACAAAAACATTGAAGAAAATAAATACAGGTAAACTACAAAACCTAAACATGTATGTGTGAACATACAATTGCCTTCATGACCCCAAAGGGAGACCCCGTATGTCATGCCATTTCTATAAGAAAGTTTAAAGGCTCTGACACATCTTATACACACACTGCCACAGTGAGTCTGCACTTGATGCTGCTACGGCAACAGCAGTGAACATGCAACTCTTATTTCCTACCATCGAAGAGGAGAGAAGGCACATTGTTTCCAGTGGCACTATCTCCCACTGACTGCGCTGTACCTAAAAGAGATTTCTTTACAAAGTGGCCAGATTGGATCAATTACACACTTCAGTAAAATGTATTATTGTAAAGTCTGTAAAGAAACTGTTCTCCTCTCAAACAGTCCTCATTTGCCTCTTTGACGGCTGACCAATCGATGCAGTTTCTCACAGTTGTCCAGCCTCATCGACTCTGCCTTCTGCTTTAACCGTTCGTCTCGGTACAACTGTCCCAGGTTTGCCAGGTCTGACTCTGAAAAGGAGAACACAATGACAAAACAAAGATGTGTCAAAACCATTTATAATAGCTTTTCACACTGAAAGGGATAGCTAGAGCCTTGGGAAAATACACTTATTTGCTTTGTGGCAGATAGAAGAAAAGATCAATACTACTCTTACGTCTCTGTCATAAATACAAGCTACAGCCGGTTAGCTTAGCATATAGATAAGAAACAGGCGGAAACAGCTACTAAATCCACCACCAGCATCTCTAAAAATCATTATATCTTGGTAGCTATCTTGAAGTGAAAAAAGTGAATTCACTGTTTTACTGGGGGTTATGTGCTGGACTATTTCTTGGGTAGGATCAGTTGCCAGGCAACCAGCGGAGACTCCAGGAAGTCACTGTGTAACTGCTCCCAACACAGGTTAACTGAATATTTTCCATTATTAACAGATTTTTTTTAAAACAATGATGGAAAACAAAGGTTATGCGTCATTTTGAAAGATTAAATCAAGGGCGAGCTACTGTAATGAGCGGTTGTGTTGGTGGCAGTGAGGGAGAGATCACGTTAAGCCATATAAAAGATAGACAGGAAAATCTTTAGCTAAATAATCACAAACTAACCACAGGGATATAATTTATTTCAGTTTAAAAAAATCCACAAAGGGAGGGAGAGGATCAAATGAACTATTTATATATCCAGAGATCTGGAGATAAAGAGTGAGAGAAAAACTCTTATAAATGCATCATCTGTAAGGCTATGTTTCATTATCATTAAAAAAAGAAATTAAAATGAAACTACTGATCAAATTGAGTATTATCAATCTTATCTAATTCAAATAAGCATCAGGGATGTAAACACATTGGTGAAGGTGAAAAATTATGATAACATAATATTAGATAACCATATGACAAAAGCCTGTGCTATACTCTAGACATATTTAATGTACCAGGACAGACAGACAGACAGTTATGCACTAAATTATTGGGGGAGTAGTTAACTTCATATAGGTCAATTATGTTGTTTCCTTAGAACACACCCTCAGGCTGGTTTAGTGAGATCGTACCTGTACACTGTCACACTTTGTTACTTCAGTTGTACATCTGTGTAATTATGTGTGATCCCAGATTCAGATTGTGATCCTTTTCCCCTACATATTTTGGATTTACAGGCTTTCCAAAAGAAAAGTGTCTCTGATGCATTCTACTTCCAGTATTCCATCATATACGCTGATCTTCATTATTGCACATTTTAATGCGTTTGCCATCGTGACTGTAAACATGCAGTGAACGTTTGTAAAGGAGAATTGGGCTTCTTGTGTGTTTTTGCCCACACTCAACCATAATCAGATATGATTCAAGTTTCATTTCATGCATGCACATACGAACACATGTTCATGTGCAATGCATTTATCTTTTTTGAGCTGCAGTTTATTATGACCATTGCCCATTGGCGTTTATCAAACGTATAAATAGCTGTTTCACTCTCACTTTTGTCAGGCAGAAAGTCACAGAACACAGAGAAAGACACACAGAGAGAGATGCACTACAAGCTAACATATCAACTTAACTTTACAGTAACTTTGCCGACATCAAATATGTAGAGCAGAGAACACCTGACTGCTGTTCTCACACCTCACTGGTGTTTTTCTTCTCTTTTTGTGACAAGAGGGATAGTTCTGCTTTATCCTCTCTTTGTAAACACTGATTAAGAGGGGAACATGGCGCCCTTGTGCAATTGGGGTCCTATGCAAAAAGTGTAGCTTATAAGACCGTCTCAGCCTGAGGAGACCCTTAAGGAGGACACACATACCCCCATACCACACCCATAAAACAAGTTGTTTGCATCCCTGAAGCATATTTCCCAAAACGCTGCACTTCCTTTACAATGACCAACTGAATGCAATGTAAATTTGAGAGTTGCTTTTGTCACAGCAAACAGTATGAAAGACTTGATGTAAGATCACTATTTAAACTATCAAAGTTAGTGATAACTGTCACTAAAACAGACTGCTTAGTTAAACCAAATTTGCTTACTCTGCTGTTTCTCTTTCCAGCAGCTATTCTGCAGATGTTCGATATAGTCACTCTCAATGGTTTTCTCCAGCTCATCCAGCGCAGCTCCACGGTATTCCTTCTCAAAACTTTTATCCACGTAGTATGGTACACCCATGTGCTGCGTTTCCCTGGACACCACCAGCCCCATGGCCCTGAAACCCAAACACACTATTAAAATGTCTTCAGTGAAATTGCAGTGTCAACCGCAGTGGAACCCAGTGATTTGTTAAAATGTCGCTGTGGTGAGGTTGATGGTGCAACAGACAGACTCACGGCTTATAGAAGAGACTGTAGGGCGGGTTAGTGGCCATCATCTGAGTAAACACTGATATGAGGATTAGCACCAGCACAGGGAGAAGCTGCAGGAACGCTGTGAAGGTGTTCTGTGAGAAGATAAAATCAGCACAGATTACAAAGCATATAATGCTGCATGAAGGCTGCACTGATACACTGTACTCATGCCAGCGCAGGAATTAAGTGTCCCTGAAGCAAACCACGATCTTCCAAGGCAATAAAGCCACTTCAGTTATGAGGAGAGTAAATCTGTGACATGAAGTCAAACATTATGGGTGACAGCAGCCATGTTAAAGATGTATCCATTCTGCTGTGATGCTCCATTGCATGTCAATGATTACAATAAGGCCATCTCTATCTAGAGCCCAGAATAATACTGTTTGGTTAACAGAGATTTGTCCTAATGTTTTGTGAGTCACTGACCTGACTCTGGTTTTCCTCCACCACCTCCTCGCGCCTCTCATAAGCACGTCGACGACGAGGCTGATAGAACTGAGAGTAGGAGGCTCCCTGGTTGGTGTACACGTGAATATTTCCTGGAGACACACACACAAAAACACACACAGAGTTCTATAGCATCTACACTTCCACAATAAGACAGTAGATAAAATTCCTGAACTATGGCTAACAGTAACAATAATAATCAAAACTGAGTGATAATAGATGTTGGGTTCTGAATTTATTTGATGACACACCTTAAATAGTCACCTTTCAGTTTCTTCTTAAAGGGACAGTTCAGATTATTTTATGTAGGGTTGTATGAGGTTCTTCTCAGCAGTGTATTAGCAGCACAAAAAGGTAAGCAATTAACTGCAGTAGGTGGGGTCAGCAACAAAAGATATTTTAGGCACTTAAAAATCAGTGCTTTAAGTGCACACTATATTTAGAATATTTTCACCGCTGTACTTTGCCGTCTGACAAAATCAGGTAAAATAAGTAATTTTACCTCAGAGAAGACAGGAGTTGCTAGTCTACTGCTGCCCTATTCTGGTAGTTTGTAAGTGTTATTGTGTCACTTTGGTGCTTTAAAAGGATAGTTGTAAGCTTCCATGCTGGTTCTCCTCTCTGGTTCTCCAAACAGGGGGCATACAGTCTATGAAGCTCATATGAGTGTAGTCATTGTTGACACAACATTTTATCCAACCTAACGCTTGTACACAGCACCTCACCTGTGGGAAACCTTCCACCGAAGAAAATGTTAAAGAGCTCCTCAGGTGAAATGTCGGCCTCAAAGTCTCTGTGGAAGTTTCGGTAGTATCCATGGCGACTGTGGCTGGAGTGTTGGGGTGCATTTGGAGCTGTGGATTGATCTCCATATTGATCATACTGCTGCCTCTTCTCCGGATTGCTCAGCACTGCATACGCATTGCCTATTGCTGTTGGGGAAGGAGGGAAACATCTGATCATGGCACACATTAAAGCAACATTGTGTAACTACTCTACCTTACAAGAACAGCTTGAAAATCATTTTGATGCTACACTGACTTGTAATGGGGTGAGTGGTGCCTCTGTCATTCCCACTTTATACCACTATGCAACTTTGGTGACCTATTCGCAACAATAACACTTTACGGCACTATATGCCACACCACTAACTACGTCATGTCACTAACTTTGTTGAAATTTGATCTTATTTTATGGAGAAAATGTTTTCTGGTTTTCCCTCAGATGTCCTCCAGCTGCTCTGCCTCAGCTCTGTGATTTACAGAGTTTCCTGAAAGACAGTAAACTGCTGCTTCATGTAGCTAGTCAGCTAGTTAGCATAGTCATACTGCCTGGACTTGGAGCACAGGAGCTAAAAATTAAAAATGTATCCCCAATAATGGAGAGGGAAGAAAAGTTCTCAGAAAGCTGCACTGAATCTAAAAATATGTCTGTCATGTCTATGTGTTCAGACTTGACTGAGGAAGGAGTGCTTTTTTTTTTTTTTAAATTGTGGTAATTGCGTGTTATGGCCTTTAACGAACCTAAATTGCCTCCATGAGCTGCTTGTCACAGCCATTACTGCTGCCTGTAACTGCTGACACTGTCGGTGAATGAATCAGCAGACAAAACTTCAGCAACTAACTTTCAGTTGTTTTCAGAACACTGGCATGCACCTGTCCCTTTCGTCTCATGTCCCTGCCTCTGCACCTCACCTGCAACTCTCCTGTGCCCTCCCGGTGTTTGAAAACCCCTGCGGTAAATTAATACAAACAGCTCACAGAATTTCTAAACTTAATTGAGACTGGTACAGCTGGAAGACCCAGCTTCAAGCTTAAGTCTATAAACACAACACTACCAGCATGAGGGTGCTCTTCTTGACCTGACCATGAACTCAAACGTCTGTTGTGGGATCAATAGAGGTAAGAGTAGTGCTCAGAAATAGAGCTAAAATCATCAGTCCCATAAAAAAGGATTTTCATTCTTTTAGATACCATTACAATGGACAATAAAAAAAAAGATATTGCCACTCACAGAAAAATAAACAGTTTTCTCCTCTGCTGAAATTTGTACCTTTGAAAGCATCTGTGGCTCCTGGAGCAAAGTTCTTGTCGGGGTGAAACTTGAGGGCCAACTTCCTGTATGCCTTCTTTAAATCTTCATCACTGGCATTTTTGGAAACACCAAGGATTTCATAAAAGTCCTTACAATTCTTTATCCTGCAATAACAAAACATAATGGATGTCAAAGCTCAAGCCTGGGTTTCAAAGCTAACAGAGGTAATCTCTCTCAAACTCATATGAAGTTTTACGTGTGTATTACTCTTCAACACTTGGTTACATGCACATTTACAGACAGCTCCATCCAACATCCAATGTTATATTTTAACCAGTGTATAACCATTAGCCAGGTTTCCTTACATAGTTGCATGATGAGTAACAATGGCAGGCGTCAGTCTATCACTGTATAACAGTGTGAGAAACTAATGTTAACAGAGGTGAAAAGTCTTTGTGCACCTTTGAACACCCTGCCGTTGATCTTCAGTGTAGCTCTTCTTTTCATCACTACTTGCTGTACTTGTTTCATTGTTTCCAATGTCCTCATCTCTCCAGCCTGATGGCGGGGGTACGTGGTTTGCCTCTGGAGCAGCACTGCCTCCATTCCTTACTATGGCATCTATCAGCACTACAAACAATAACATAGAGTCTGAAGTTAACTGACAGTTCACAACAGTTTAGTCAAAATCACAATGGTTACTGGCCAACACAAATCTATATGGTAGAGTTGGGTGATATTACGGTATATGCCATATGGCAGGAATGTGTCCACTAGTAGAAATTTGGCATTACTGTGGTAACTATCCCCCTACTATATGTTCTGGGCAGTCAAATCAGGGCAGGGGATCTTGCAATTCTCTTCTCATCTAGTGAATCCATCTGCCTTGCAAGGTCAGGGCTGGGCAATATATTAATATTATTATCAAACTGTTCTAGCTGTTCTAATATTTGCCTTTACCCACTAAATCACTATCTCCTCATTACTTATGATAATTTATCAAAAAATCTCATCAAACTCATAAAATCTCTGGGTTAATATTTTGTGGAAGCACCAATAGTCATCCCTACAATGTTGTTGCGATATCAATATTGAGGTATTTGGTCAAAAATAATATGATATTATTTTGTGTATATTGCACAGTGATAATACAACAAACACACTTTTAGCCGTTTTCACCCCTTGGAGTACACAAAATATTGTTAGTCACAACCTACACCCTCAATAATTACGGATATTGACCGGTTTCTCAGCTATATCGACCAGGCCTGTATAAGGTAATGTGATTTGGGCAGCAGGACTGCTTACCACGCTCTCACCTGAGAGCAACAGCTGGTGGCAGTAATGCACCTTTAAGCTGGCTTGCTAACTGCCACAGGAGAAAACAGTGACAAGAAAAAATGGAATAAGAGTGAAATGACTCTTTAGTTATTAAAGGACCATTCTGTAGGATTTAGTGGCATCTAGAGGTGAGCTTGCCAACTGCATACACCTCGTCTCACTCTCCTCATCCAAGTGTGTAGGAGAAACTACAGTCGCCAGTGCCAGTGTGTGATTTGTCCATTTTGGGATACTGCAGAAACATAGAGGTCCAATATAGTGGACTCTGAGGAAGATGGCCCACTCCTTCTGTAGATATAAACTGCCCCTTTTTAATGAAAGTACAATTCTAATTTTCAGGTGATTATACACTAATGCAAACATACTGGTATTATATTCCATTTCTGCCATATTCTGCGGATTAATCCCCGTAAATCTTACGCACTGGACTTTTAACTTGTTGTCCCATGTGAGGCACTTGTTTTTGATTGTATGAAAGTTCCACATAATAAGAAGAAAATAAGTAAATGTGCTGCACTACAGTATGGTTATTTGAAACAATTTCTTAATTGAATTTACAGAACAATTATTGTATCATGATATGTACTGCTACTGTGATATATAATTATATATGCTGTGATTTAAAATTTTGGCCATTTTGCCCACCCTTGCAGGTCCTGAACATAGAGATTGGTGAAAAACTAAAAAAAAAAAAAAGTAGTATCTTAGTAAGGGGTTTGGCCACCACAGGCCTCCAGAACACCATTAATGCTCCCTGACATAATCCACATTTCCACCACAGGAACTTTTCCCAGAGCCTAGGAACCTTTGGAGGAACTCAAGAGTGTTCCCACTGTAAGGACCAGGGTCTAAATTAAGTTCCGGGAACATTAGTTTACCCTCCCAGAAAATCCTTGCTTGGGAAGTAGTACTTTCAAAAGTACAAAACTTTGGACGGATGTTTAGCTCAGTTGGTAGAGCGTCCGACCCATGTATGGAGGCTATTAGTCCTCTGCAGTGGCCGCTGGTTTGACTCCCACCTGCGGCCCTTTGTTGCGTGTCATCCCCTCTCTCTCTCCCCTGTTTCCTGTCATATCTTCAGCTGTACTATCAAATAAAAGGCAAAAATGCCAAAAAAGATAACAAAAAAAAAAGAAAGAAAAAAAAGTACAATACTTTGGTTGTGGGGCTTGCATTGCTGGACATTTCTGATTATTCAAGTACTGGTACTGGTATTTTTTTTTAATCTACCATTTTAAAATATCTACAACCAGTTTGTTGCTATAACACATCAACATGGAGTTAGAGAAAAAAGCATACGACCACAGACTAACAACGAATTCCAGGCCTTGTTGTTGTATAGTTGTGTGCAAAAATGACAAGTAAAAAACAGCAGTTAATTCTTTTATTCAGCAGCTGATTATTTTGCCTAATCTTCACAGGTCCTTACACAATGTGGACATGCAGACAACAACAAGCTGAAGGAACCTTTTAGCTCCTTTAAAAGAAGTTCCTGGGACCAAAGCTTCTGGCTACTTTGGATGGAAACGTGGCTATAGAATATATACAACTCTGTTGCAGGGATGGAAACCATTTTTCCAAAACACATTGCTCCAAAAACTCTCATACAGGATAACTGGTGGTGAAGTTGAAGACCATATTATGTGATTAATATCATTTTCACACTCAAACCACTCAGTGACTTGTGGATTGAAAGCATCTGCTCATGTTCCACCACTCATTTATTCTAGTTTTTCCTTCTGCTTGTAGCCCATCTATGTATATGTGTACGAGCAGAGTGACACTGCACTGTAAATCAAGTTTTCCACTCCTTGCACAACATCTGCAATTTAATACAAACTGCAATAAGGTGGATCTTGTGGCATTTAACTGCCTTATGCGCGCTTTGTTCAAAGAGCTAAAACTAATCACTGAAAACTACATTATGCTGGTTATGATGCCATTAATGCAAAAGCAATTAGGCAAGGTAAAGCAACTGGAAACAGTCGGATTTTAACAGCTCACTGTCTCACAGTGCTGCCTGTCTGTAAGGGGGGAGGGAGCCTTTAACAGCCCTATATTTCAGTGTGCGACCTGCACAGATTTTAAGTATGAAAGCTAGTTAGCTAGCTAATTTTTGTTCCCATACAATAATAACATTTCTGTGCACCTATCCTGAAACCCGAATATACATTTTCTACAGTTAAAAGACTGAGATAAGTTAGCTTGTTGTGCACCGTTAGCTAGTGTCATTGCAGAATGTGCGTCAGCTAATTTTACCTCTGGCCCGGGTGCTGGGGTAAATATTCTGGGCTTCATACAGCAGCTGCAGCGCCCGATCCTTCCGTCCGGACCGTAAACACAGCTTCGCCTTCTCTATCAGCCGGTCTGCTTCTTCTTTGTCCATTTCAACGTTACGGAGTTATTTCTGTCGCAGTCTCTAGTGGTCTGTCCCTGTGCAATGTGCGTCAGTATCATATGGTAAGACGAGCCGTTAAAGCTAACGTTAACGGTAGATAGCCGATTAGCTGCGTAAGGTTAGCCAGGCGTTGGCGAGCCCGCAGTCAGTGTCCGAGTCTCAGACGATGGCGGTTGCTGTCAGGCTGCAAACAGTCCTGCAAAGAAGCCATTTTAGGCCGAAAACCTGAAATGTGGACTGTTTTTGTTTGAAACACTGTTTAAAGGGCCACCCTGATAAATTACACAGGACCCCCTAAGCTGCGATGGACAGGAGGAGGCGGTGAGGCAAAAGCGACGTCATATCCTGTCAAGTTGAAGTAAGCCCCTAACCGTGAAGAAAACCAACCGCCCATGAAATTGAGTTAAAATGCTTTTCTACATTAATTCTGTTTGTTAATAATTGCGGCAGTTAGTTATTTGTATACATATATATATATATCCATCCCTTTTCCTGTCTGTTACGTAACGGTACTCAGAAAACCCAGAGGATTGAGTAACATCAGCAGGTGTACGGTGATGCTGCTGCTGCATTCAAGGTCTCTCTCCGATACGTCCTCGTGATGCATTCAAGTGCATACGAGGGAGGACAATGTACAAAATTGAGACTTTTTTAGTGTATGAATTGATGGCAACACGCAGACAACTTGCTTGGTCTCTTTTGTGGTGCGGGGCATCAAATCCCCCCAAAATCCTTAAAAACATCTATTCCCGCACATATTTATCACCTCTGCTTTGATATATTTGAAATGTGCTGACGTTTCAGACTCAAGACGTCTTGAGAAAGTTTCTTGTGACCAAAACGTCTGCACAGGTATGTAAAGGATATTTTTAATTTTGTAATTTTAAAACATAATTTGAAAAAGCCTAGTTACAACAAAAACACTTAACCAAAATGCATATTTAGTGAATATAACACTATGAGTAACACTGCATAAAATGGCAGACTGTCTTCATCAGTGTAACTGTCTTCATCTGTGTAACAGTTGGCATCTACATCATTAGATATATGTAGATATATGTTGCGCCGCCATATTTCTACAGTACACCAGAACAGACAAACCATACACTGGCTCTGAGAGAGGTTGTTTTTTTTTTTGCATGGCAATATGGCTAATGAATAATTTCTTGACATTTTTAGGAAATTCCACAATATAAAATTAGTATCTTGATATATATCTGTCTGTTTATTTTCTCTAAAATAACACGCTGTAAATTGTCAAATAGTGCAAACATGACGATCTCATTGACATGATGCATTGTTGTAGATAAGTTAGGGCAGTATAACATGATAGAGTGCCTCAGTCACGCCCCTTACATTGTGCCCCATGGTACATACATTAAATATATATATACTGGTAGTGTATGGCGAGAGACATTTTTTTATGCAGTTTGAACTGTGCCACAAAGTACACATATGATGTGTGTCAATTTAAAAGACAAATTTACAAGTCAAGAAAACTGAAAAACTCATGCTGCTCAGAGATCCAGGATAACGCAACTAACTTAAAGTTTATACAGGTTCCAACAAGTTCAATTTAAGACTATTATGAATGCAAATGAAGGCCTATTTCAGCACCATACTGGCAAGAAAATGCAGAGGATGTGAAGGAAAATTGGAGTCCCAGAATAACAACACAGAACTAAACATGAATACACAGAAATGTGTGTACGCAAAGTTAATAGCAGTGGTTATACTTGTCGGTTTCATTTTGTAATTGCTACACAGTGAACAGTACAAAAACCCATTTAAAAGCGAGACTGAAGTTCATGCGACTTTATTACTAATAGGGGTGTAACAGAAATAGTCTTCCATAGTTTATGCAAACATCAGCGAAACGTCAGGCTTAGTGGTCAAAGAAAGTTTTACATGTAGCGTTAACATTTATGTTCACATTCACACGCACTTATCTGTCACTTGTCCTGAGCTCTCTCTTTCTGTCGCGTGCACGCTCTGGAGCGAGTTTACTAATTGATTATGTGTATGATACCCCCCCACGACCACTATCAGGCCGGTTTAGTGCCCCCTCCAGCACTTCGAGCCCTGCGCTTAGCGCGCAATGCGCGTATACTCAGTGGAGGCGCTCTCTGCAGCACCTGACGACAGCGGGATACCGTGCCAGAGCGCAGCGCTGTTACGCACGGCCGCTCACTGTGTTTACCCTCATTACATCACCTGAAAACGACATCAGCTGCAACGTTATAACGATACAGACAGTCTAGACTGGTCGGCTATAACTGTATGTTCCATTTTTTCAAGGGCTCGTCTCTTTTCAACCTCTCTTTTTGTCCTGTTGTGTAACATTAATTGTTAAACTATGTAATATACAAAGGGAGACACATTAGAATTATTGCTAAAATAGCGTCAAGCCGATGTGCTCGTCGCCAAATTCATTTCTTTTCTTTTTTTTATATCGTTATTACCTGATGGGAAATCAGACTCATATCTGTCTTTGGGTGCACATGCTCACGTCCTGACTCTCTGAACCATCCAGATATGTTGAACTGTTGTTATGATGTTTAGCTTTGACTTACACCGCTGTTTCAGAGGTGCACATGGAGAGGCTCTTTAATATTCAACTGATGCTGCAATCTATTGAACTGAAGGTGCAATGCAAACTTTTACATTCTGAACTGTATCAGACAATCAGACAAAAATTATGGATCCGTTTATGACGATTATCAAAAAAGTTTGAGGGCGCCGTGTAAATACGGGAGTTTCCCGGAAGAAACAACAAAACATGAAAGCACCAGATGATGGGCATTAAATACGGGAGGAACAGGGGAGTTAAGGGGCACGTAAGCCATGTAGGGGGGGCACCTAAGCCAGGTTGGGAACCACTGCTTTAAGGCATAGGTAGATATAAGATACTATAGTATGATGATTCTGATTCAGAAATCAACCTTAAGTGTAGTAAATATCATAGATGGCTGCATTATTGAAGCAGTAAGACGGCATTTATTTTTTGTGGGTTTGTATCTGTCATTAGGGTGAAAGTTAAAAATAGCATTAATACTTTCATCAGTGAGTTAGAAACTAACACATTTTGTTCATGCATATTTTATTCAAGAGTAAAAAAATGTGATTTGTCCCATAGGGCATGCTTACAATGTGTGTTATCATTTAGGAAGTCAAATGCGAAAACATATTTCCATAGATAATAAAAAATGTTGCAAGATAAAATCCATTATATTTGTTTGTTGAAATATGCATGTAGACCATACAAGAACCAGAAACAGAGGAAGGAAAATAACCATAAGCTAAATTGTAACAATAATAATATCAGCAGTAAATATAACCAGAGTACAATGTTTCCTGTTAAACGTAAGTGCGACACATGATTTTCTTTGTGTCCATTTCATTTACATCTGAAAACCATGCTATCATGCTTTGGCAGCCTGAAAGTTGCTTTTCACTGAGATTATATTCATTCACACTATTGAACAGTTTCTGTACATCAGTACAACAGAAAAAAAATAAACACAAGGCTTCACACCTTAGAAGGGCATCTCTGCATACAATAAATCAATATAAAATTAAAAGCAGTGGTAATAAATAACAGAATGAAAAAAATGGACAAAAACAATCAAAGGAAGCCTATTTATAAAATTTATAAAACAAGACAAATAAAACTACAAATATAATTCAAAAATAAAATAATTCAAGTTTACTATTTGAAACACAACTATCACAATTATAATCTCACATAACAATTAGGAACTTAATTGCATGCATTGATGCGTTCCGTACCATAGATGCTGTGTTAAAAATCACTTTTTGTCCATCTGTATTTCACATACCTTTATCATTAAATAGAAAGATGAAATATAAAGTAGAAAAAATATTAATGTATGAAAGGAAATTCTAGAAATTTATGTGATAGTATGTTTCGCTTGAGGTTGGAGCTTCACTGGTGTTGCCGTTACCAAATTATTTATTTTGAAAGAACCACAATGTTTCCTGTTTTAATTTTTGCTCTTCTTCTATTGGTCAAAAAGACCCCTTCAGTGCAACATGGGATTTTAGGATACAAATGGACTTGTCATCAATGTATTCTGAAACAATATTTGGTCATGGGAAATTATGTTTTTATTTGGATCACAGTGTGGATTCACTTTAGATTTAGATTAGATTAGAAAATGTTGATAGAAAAACAAGAAATGATATATGATTAACACATGTAGATGCAATATAGATGGATTCATAAACCAAATCTGTGCTCAGATTTCATGAGGAAAATACTTCTTATAACGTTAAATTAATCTATGAACAATTTCAGTGATAAGGATATCCTATTTGTTCCCAAAAGTAGCAATAATTTGCTTAATTCTAGTCAGGATGCATTCCTCAAATCCCTTAAAGGAATAGTTTGGATTATTTGAAGTGGGGCTGTATGAGATACTTGCTGATAGTCAGTGTATTATCTACAGTAGATGCTGGTCTACGTTTCCTCAGTTAGGAGAAACATAGGCACCAGCACAGAAGCTAAGCAATGATGTGGATGGGGTCAGCAACATTTTAGCCATTTAAAAAAAGGTCCAACAAAAAAAGTCAAGATTAGTAGAAATGTACACTACATTTAGATCCACTTCACCCTGATTTTAAAAAGCTTTTTCTGACAGGAAACTGCCATTATACAAGCCAGATATTACTCTCTCCACAGGAGTTGCTCATTTACTGCTGCTTCAGTCAGTTAGATTGTTTATGTTATTGTGTGATTTGGTGAATACAAACTATCCTTTCAAAACACTGAAGTCACACAGTAAGACAAAGGAACTAACCAATTGAGGCAGTGATAGACCTGCAACTCCCATTTTCTGCAAGGTAAAGTGACTGATATTGCCTATTGGTTTGGGTTGTTTTGGAGAGAACGAATTTTGGCTTGTAAAACAATGGCTTCCCACTGGAAAAGTCTGTCTGATGGCAAAGTAAAGCAGTGAAAATATTCTAAATATAGCATACACTTACACTGATATTGAATTCTTAAGTGATGAAAATACTTTTTATTTCTGACTGTGTCCAAAGCAGGTCATTGAATAGCTTCCATGCCGGTACTTCTCTCTGCTTCTCCCAACTGGGATGCGTGCCAACCGGCATCTACTGTAGCTAATACACTGACTATGGATAAGTGCCTCATACAACCCGACATCAAATAATCTGAACTATCCTTTTAAATAAATTTCAGGATGGATGTAGGCCTGCTTATTCCAAATGACACAATGGTGTGTGGTTGTTAAATAATATTTCAACATTATGCACTCACAAATTTGTAGAATTTCCTTCTCACTCTGATATAGTACTTTGTGTAGCTCTTAGGCATAAAATCTCATTGAATTTGCAGCACAGCAAAAAGTGCAAAAACTCAAAGGGCTCTAATGTATACTGGAGTGACTGCATGTATTCTTTTACTTTCTCTTTAGCGACGAGCAGGTGAGAAATAATCAGGTAGTGTGTGACAGCAGGGCATGACCCAATGTGCGAAATCACTTCTTCTTCTTTACTCCTCTGTGGTCCAGAAATTGGTGTTAATGCCGCTGAGTTGCTGCTCAAAGTCAACGCAGAAGAGATGAGAAAAACCATGATCCAGAGCCTCCTTCAGCAGAGGACGCTCAAAAGTGTACTTTCCATAAAGTGAATTGCACGACATGTGTGAGGTATAGCTTGATTAAATGCCATGCTTCTCTAATGTGACTTAAACATTTAATGTAGGGGTGGAAAATAACTTTAAGGATGATCTGGACGAGAATATAACTCTTTGATATTCACCTACAGATGGTGATGAAGTTGCATCATCATATGGGATAGTTTTCAGATATTGAATCTTGGTGCTGAGGTATCTACAGTAAGCAGTGGAACCAATTTTTCCCAATGCTCCTTTCACCACCTCCCCTCCTTTTCTACCCTCATCCCCTCCAAGTAAGTTCCCGCTAGGAGATGACTGATAATGAGGGAGGTGGGGAAAGGAGCAGCCCTGCTAGTGAGACATACCCAAGGTGGAGTTTGATCTGCAATGGCTATGGTGGTCAGGCTGGAGCTGTGAGCACATGTGAGCACCCTGCCCTCGCTTCCTCGCAGCATCTTACTACAAGGTAAATCATTAAATTTAAGTCCACTGGAAAGATTGCACTGCACGTTTGAAGAGGTACACATTTTGCATCATTTCTTTTTGCTTTATCTCTCACAAAGTGGTGTGTTAATACTAGCAACACATGTAGGTAAACATGTAAGATTAGTCTCCTCATGAAGTGAATTTGTGAGTGATTCATAATAAACACTTTATGAAACAGTAAAATGATTTGTGTGGCATGGATACTGCAGTTATGTCTTCTGTCAGGCCCTGTAATGAAGGAGCAGACGTTTGTCAGCACTCAGAACAACACAACCGCCAACAATTCAGTCTGTAATTGAACTGAGAAAGGGAACAACAGGCAGAAACAACTTTCAACCAGTCGAGCTGCAGCCCCGCTGACCTCTCCTTATCCCCACCCTCTGCTGTGAACCCCTCCCCCAACTGTGCGATGACACACTGTCATGAAAAAAATGACCTTTTTTTCCGCCCATTTTAGATTTGCTGCAGATTTCATGGTCTGTCTGTGGGCCTGGTTTATTTCTATGGTCTGAGGCCCGAATTCCCGATTTGGCAATGTCTTGGCTGCACAGCGCGACAGCAGCACGGTTCTGAGGCTCACAGACAGCACATCACTGGATGTTGCTGTTGTCATCCGTGCCATTCGCCTCAGACATATTCATCTTCCCCATGGAGTGACCCACGTGGTTCACCCCGTCCTTGCGAGGTGGCATGCGCTCATTGATGCGGTCCAGGCCCTTGGCCTCCTCAAAGCTGGTGATCTTGTGCTGAGGGGAGAACCCACGGATGGCTGAAAGGAGAAAACACATATAAAGGAATATGACTCACCTTGTAATGGCACAATCCCAGAATATTCCTGATATTATCTCATATTGTGTATTTCCCCAAAAATGTACCAAGCAAACAAACCAAAATAGACACAAGTTCAGTGAGTAAATCTCAAGTAGAAACAAATGATCCCTTTCCATAAGAAATGACTGTACTAAATGTATAATATGACTCTTTAAAATGTCACATTACAAGATCACAAAGTACCAGCATGCTATTCAGTTCAAGAGTCCAAGAGTGACACAGCAAAGTAGAAGCTGCTGCAATTTGACACCTCAAAGATTCCTTGTGGCACTTGCACCAGCTGTAAAACTTTGAGCCACACACAAACACTGTAAAATATAAATAAAAAATGAGTTGTAAGACTTTCTTCAGGAGGCAACGCTGACATGCCCTCTGTATGTTTAAACTGGTATAGTTGTGGAGGAGAGTCTTTCATCAAGTAAAACTGATATCCTGTTGTTTTACATATTTAAAGAATAGTTAAGATTATTTGAAGTGGGGTTATGTGAAGTGCTTATTCATAGTCAGTGTATTACCTACAGTTTATCCCAGTTTGAAGAAGCAGAGAGGGGCACCTGCATAGAAGCTAAGCAATGATCTGCTGTGGACAGGGTCAGCAACAAAAGGTATTTTAGCCACTATAAAAAACAGGGTCCACCTAAAAAAATCAGTATCAGTTTAAGTCTGCGCTATATTTAGGATATTTTCACCACTATACTTTGCAGTAAGACCAAATTTCCAATGGAAAACCGCTGGTATACAAGGCAAATATCACTCCCTCCAAACCAAAATTGGTCATTTTACTTTGCAGAACATGGAGGTTGCTGGTGTACCGTTGCCTCGATATGTTAGTTTGTTTATGTTATTGTGTGACTTCAGTGAATTCAAACTATCCTTTTATAGCACCAAAGTCACACAATAAAAGAAACAAACTAACAGACTGAGGCAGCAACTCCTGTGTTCTGTGAGGTAAATGACTGTTTTTGCCTATGGAGTTTGGTTGGTTTGGAGAGTGATATTTGGTTTATAAACATTAGGACATTAGAAACATTGGTTTCCTGTTTGAAAAGTCTGTCTGATGGCAAAGTAAAGCAGTGAAAATATTAATGTACACTTAAACTGATATTGATTTTTTAGGTGGACCTTTTTCAAGTGGCTAAAAAAACCTTTTGTTGCTGACCCTGTCCACAGCAGTTCATTGCTTAGCTTCCGTGCTGCTGCCCCTCTCCACTTCTACAAACTGGGGGAGTGCAGACTGACATCTACTGTAGGTCATATAGTATTGATGAGCACCTCATACAACCCCACATCAAATAATCCAGACTATACCTACAAAAGTCCTTCACTTGACATGTCACATCACAGTATCCAGTAAGAAAGATGTCCTCAAAGTCCTTCGTATACACATGGTACAAAAATGCAGCTAAGACTCAATTAACTTACCCTCATTGTGAAAAGAGCCAAACGCATTTCTAAACAAACAATGCACGTCTAACATCCTGGAACTGATTTCAAATAAGATATATGTGTAAACAAAAAAAGAATATGTGTGCTTGTGCTGTAAATTGCTGCCTCATACTGACGCTTCTTGGTTAGTGAGCAATGATTACCTCAGACATATCACGAGGAACTTAGGCTTCAAGATGCATATTTCATGTTGATGCTCTGGTCTGTTTCTTGTTCTTGTGCATGCAACACTTTTAAGAACCATATGGAGGCCATTTACAAGCCAAACCCAAAAACAATGCAGTATTTTAGTCATGCATCTCTTAGCAGCACTTGACTTTGCAGTGTTTTACTTTGTCACGAACATATCTTGTTGCCTTAAAAAGCTATTCCTTTTTTATTTAGCGTTTTCAATATTTTCTCTGAGTTTGTAGTGATTAGTTCAAAATCTGCACTAAAGTGATTATTGGTGCGAAGCTTCTCTGTGTTGTTGTAGGTAGTGGATGAGAGTGAGAGGTGGGACTAGTTTGATTTTTTTTTCATAAGTCTGCAAGGAATAAAAGTGCCTTAAGAGGAGAATTTGGCACTTCACATGGATGTCCAGTCAAAGTTCATGTTAAACGTAGTCAGTTGACACAATAAATTCCTCAGTGTGTGCTAGATTGGCCAAAAAAGCTAAATTGACAACAATCTGAACTGAAAACAAACCGTGTCTAGAATATTATTCCTCACCAGCTTCCCACCCTGCAAATACTGCCAATTGTGAGATGCTCTCCCTCTTCAATGCTCACTTTATAAAACAATTCCTTACAAAATCATCACTGTGCATAAGGTGGCCTGCATTACAAATCATTTATCTCATTGTATAAACTATCTTTATTAGTTCTAAATGCATCCTGTATCTCTAAAATTTTAAATCCAACCATCTTGTTGGATTTCTGTTTTAATCGATGGTACTGCAAAGTAAAGTGCCAGCCATATCAGCATCAGACCGCCCTGTGAAATGTTACTTGATGGAGTTATTATTGTGTGAGCTGCAAGTGGCAGGTGGCCTCTGTAGCAGCAGGAAACCTTGACAATATGTTGAGAGGGGTGGGAGGTGGAGCACAGGTTTACCTTCTCTGTCCTCATCATGCGGCTCGATGGCTTCAATGGCTTCAATGGTGGCTGAGGGGGGAGGAGGGGAGCAGGTTACTCCTGATAAAGCCATGCAAATGTAAAATGCAGCCCTCCAGCGTAACGGCGGCTCACGTTAGGCCAGATGAGATATTCATGTTCACTGGCAATGCAGCCAAACTCAGAGGAGTGCCATGCAGTAATACTGAGAGAATTAGTGTTAATACAGACTGATGTCAAGATAGATCCATAGAAAGAGAGAACAACAGAGATATTGAGACAGGAAAGTAAGAGTAAGAGGACAGAAATTGCTTGTTCTGGCCTTGCACTAAATACTTTAAAAGGATTTTTTTCTGTCTGTAAAAACAATTTCACTTGTCTGTTAGCTAAAGGGTGCTCTTGCTGTCACTGCTATCATCCCACCTGGGTTTTGTGAACACACACAATAATTGGGTTTGAGACAGCTAAAACCTTGATTTGAAAATACTTTTTGACTTTAACACTGAATCAAACAGCTCTTTCGTGGTTGCTTGTGCTGCCAGTCCCACGGTGAATCAACACTGAACCCTACAGCTCTTTGCAGCTTTCAGCTGACCGTAGTTAGTCCCAAAAGGCCTGGGTGGTATCGAAGTATACCAGGGTATTAAGAAAAACCAGATGGCATGATTTTTAATACTGTCAAAAATACAAACACTCGCTGTTCTGTTAAACTGATATGGAGATGCTGTATTGAGGTGATAAATTGTAGTGCTCAGCATTTGCCACCAAAGGTCAGTCTCTCTACTGGCAGTCTGACTCACTTGATGTATTTCGTGGGTATAAGCCTGCCGTTAGACGACTTATTTTACTTGGCATTGCAGCATCTGCTGTCTGTATTATCGAGTTCTGGGAAAACAACAACGACCTCCGAGATAAAATCTTACCTGCTGAATGCCAAATTAGCACCTGGGAGGCTAATGGTACAAACGTAAACAAGCCAATAGCTGTAATCTTTTGTTGTTGTTGTTGTTTTAAAGGACTCACCTCCTGACATGTATATGTTCCACCAAAGAAGTTCTCTCCCAACATAATTTTGTAGGGGTACCATCGCTGTGCTGTCCAAGAAAATTGTGATTGTTTAAGAGAAATACAAACAAGCCAGATTGGGTTTGTTTTTTGTTTTTTTACCACTATTGCAGAATGATTATGTGTGGAGCCAGTCCTCTGTCTCTGCCATTTTTGGGGGGAATTTGGATTTAGGCTCATCGATTAAGGTAAGCAAGCAAACACTGCAAACTACTGATTGGTCAGATTAGTGTAGCTAATGAATGCATGCTGAGTGCAGGAAAAGGTGAGCAGTGAAGTTGTTGGTCTGGCAGTAAATGTGCAGTGTAGGTTTCATTTAGTCAGTGAATAAAGGCTGCAGCTTCTCAAGACCAAAGCAAAGCTTCTGCGTGTGTGTTGTGTCACAACTGTGGGAGTAGCATTGCTATGACGATCAACTCCGGCTAAGTTGAGGGAGTTGAGGGAGTACTGTTTGCAGTGGAGTCGAATTGAGACATTTTTTTTTTACAAGTTTCACACAAATACCATCATAATATGTATACCCTGGTAAAATGTCAGGAACATATGATGGTATGAAAAAAATAGATAGCACACAAGCCTACTTAAGGAAGGGTGAGACAGGACTCAAGTAGGAAGTCCCATGTTGTTCTGTGTCTGCTGGTTTTGGAAATAGGCAAATGTTGGTAACACCTTACCTGGTACGTTAATCTTAGCATGTTAACTTGGGTTATGCTTGTGTTACTTGTTTTTCTGCTAACCATAGCTAAAAATTGTTTAATGCAGAAAGGACTAACAATAAGATCTAGTAAACATTGTGATGCAGGTGTTAGACTACAGTATATCATGTGACTGTTATTGCAGACAGAAGTAACAGATTTACTCGGGTCTATAACATAATTAGTTTCTTCTTACATAGCTTAAATGTGGTAAGAGCACCTCTAAGAGGCTCAGAAACAAAGCTGATTTGCTGCTCTATATTAAAGTCAGAGAGGAGAGAGAGAAAGAAAGAGGTAAGACCAATGGTAGGACTGAGAATGGTGATGAAGAAATGAAAGAAACAAGATGGAGTAAAGGGTAGAGAAAAGGCTTATGCAGCGCCTCGTACTCACCACTCTGCAGTGTCTGTCTGCCTCCAGAGAGAACCCCGCTCGGCAGCATGCCAGTGGGCGTCAGGCCCTTAAGCGTCAGCACATTTTCACTCTCCTCTCTGCAGGCGCCACAGACACAGACAAGCAGGTCAGAAAACTTCACTGAACCCTGACCAAACTGGAAAAAATATAGTTTATGCCCCCACTTTGACACCAAGTCCGCAGCCACATTTACAATGAGTGCAATGCTGACACACACTCACTTTGCACAAATGCACACATTAACAGTTTCAAGATTTGAAAACATACACTCAAATTTACATTCTTACACACAAACATAAAGTCTACCTGAGAACTGAGAACATTTTGGCCATTTTCCCAATAGCACGGATCTTGTTTTTGATCACCTCCTTGCGTGCTGCAGCTGCATTGGCTGAGGAGAAATATACGTATAATATTAATAATACAGTATATACATACTGTCATGTACTGGCTTCTCTGATACAACAGATGATGTCCTCATAAGCCTGTATGAGGCATAAGAAATGAATTGTGCTATTCTATGACCAGGCTTGAGGAGTAATGGATTACATGTAACAGGATTATGTAATCACAATACAAAAAAAGGTAACATATGATCATTGTAATGCATTAGATACTGTAATTATCTGCCCACGTAACTCTTTACTATAGAGTCATGCCTTCATAGCCTGTACAATATGTAGTGAATCACAAACTGTTTATTAGCCTATCTGCTGCAAGAAACGCTGTGGTATGTTCTGTGGTGTAAAAAAGCACAAATATTTAAACTACTGTTTTACATAGTTAACATATCAACATCAAATGATAATTTATTTCATATATTACAACAAAGTTGAATTTAAAGTGGCAGTCTCAAAGATTTTCATTTGAATGTCTGTTAAGTCACTATTACCAAATGAGGTAAAATAACACAATAGCGATTTAGTCTATGGCCTACTGATGAAAGTGTGTAATATTTATAAATGCGCAGTATTATGAATTGGGTGTTTCTGGTGACATTCCCAAATAAATGGTTTGTAAAGTTAATACTAATGTAAACTGAGCCTTTCCTATCTCTGCAGCTTCACATTAACAGCATTCAACTGGCAAAACCAGTGTAGACTTTAATTATGAAGTAGTTACACGAAATGCAACATTTTTGTCAGTGAACTTAGCACTTACCACTATTGTTCATCAAAAAATGAGTCTTTAAAACAAGACAACGGTCATTTTCTGCATTTTTTCTCAGTGGATCACTGTGAAATATTACAAGCAGTAATAGAACAAGAAGGAGCAGCCACAGTGAGCTGTTAGATGAAGAAGAACAGGCTGCACATCTCCAACTTATCAGCGAGGTAACAACTCCTTTCACTGTCCCCACAGACTCATGTGGTGTGCAGCATAAAATCAGATCATGGTTGCTCACAGAATGATGGGGAAAGGCCAATTATTGCTTGACTTATTTATTAAAATGACAATAGTTTTTTGTTCCCCTCAGAATTCTGAGCCCTGTAGTATTCAACCACATTTAGTGTTACCACCAATAACTACAGGCGTTGCCGAATAATTGCAGGACTAAAATCTTTAAGGCAGGTGATGCCATCATAAAAACATGAAAAAAAAGAATAATTTGATGTCTGATTTTTTACCATGCCTGAAAGAAAGAAACCAAACTTTCAAATAAATTCGGCACAAGCAAACAAAGCCAAAAATCTTGTGTGACAAGTTGAAATTCAGTGAACAGCTTAAGTGTGCAAATCTCATTCCATCAAAGACCCAGTTTAGTGTGTGGAGACTGAATTGAACCCAAGACGCACTCATGATAAACACAAATAATAAATCATTAAATGATTATTCACAAAACTTCTTACCATCAAAGATCTCATCTTCATCATTCATGAGTTCATCATCAGAGCAGATGCTCAGCACATTCACCAGCATTTCTGTGACTGTAGGAAAAAGGTTTGGTCATGGAGCGATAAACCACAGAGATGACAGATTAGGATGTGGTGTTGTACTAAAAACACCTGACAGATGTCACAAGACTTAATACCTTTCTCTCCAACAAACGGAAGAGACCAGGTGAAGACATCCATGAAGTTGGGCAGCCAGTAGGGATGGGGTGAGCAGTTGAACTGTCGGATGTTCATGACATTATTTTCATATTTCAGTACAGCAGCTGTTGGAGAGGCAGGAGAGAGACGTTAATCTTATAGCCAGGTGACACTGACACTGATTGAAAATTATGTATACAGTATATGTTTATACATGACATTATGAAATATTTAGACATCATGAATTACATGTGATATATATATGAATGAATTTGAGAATCATATCTGAAGAATTTACAGATTGATGATGGTGAAGACAAAGGAAAGTAGATAAAACACATATCGGTTGAATATTTAAATTATATAGTAAAAGAATGTTCAGTTTTGAGGGAGGCAGAATCCTTGTTCGAGTCTGAGAGAGTTGCCACTCTAACAAATCCTTTTTGCAGCCAAGAAAGTTTTGTTGCATGTTTTTGCCCAAACAATATTACAATAAATCAAACAGAGATAAATCATAGAGTAATATGAAGTTACTAAACAAGAGTCATTTATTAAACTTTGTAGTTTGCTGGTGATAACCCAGTGACTTCAGAGTTTTGTTCACTTGCATATCTTTGTTGGTGTGGTCTTTGTTAGTGAATCGATTAATAGTTGCAGCTCTAGTTTGCTACCTTCCTTCTTCACCCTCTCATTTACTGTGTTTCCCTGGACTCTAATAACATTAAGCATTTCACTGGGTTTGAACATGGTTGGAAACATTTGGGATAATGTAAGAACACAACTCAACAAAATATATAATATAGGTTTAGTCATTTTTAGACGTGTTAATACGGAAATGTGACATATTAAACGATAAGTCTCTGTTGCGGCTACATTTACACTCTGAATGACCAAAGCAGGTACAGTTTTAGTTAACAGCCGGCTCAAAATTGATTATGCTTCTGTAGGAAATGTTTAATAGCACCTGATGTTTCTCTAATGACATTTACTTAAAGGGAAAGTCATGTGGTTTAGAAAGCTGTACTTGCACAACAAAAAATATTTGGGACAATGGCAGACAGTACACAAACTGTCATTTTGTCAAATGGTGTGCACTGTGTAGGAGTTTTTCATTGCATACTATCATCACCATATGCACAGTAATGTTGTGTGTGTGTGCTTTCCTCAAATGTACTCAGTGTTCTGTGATGTTACCAAGCAGCCCCCTTTGTACATGCAGTATGTGTGAGAACGGAGACAGAGCGTGAAGTGAGACGTTCAGCCACTAGATGGCCTCGCTGAGGCCAGGGATTGCTGACACTGTTACATCAAGAGGGATAAAGCCACATGGAGATAGTCAGCGATGCCGACAGTCCCTCCCACGCTCCCCATCTCCCATAGCCCATAGCAACCGAGGCACAGATCTGTGAACACAAACAAACGGGGGCTCCCTGATGCATTCTTATGCCTGCTCACAAGCTAAATGCAGCTACATTAACCCATACACTCCAGTCTGTGCGGCTGAAACCATTTTAATAGATAAGTCAAAGGAGGCCATGGTAGTCGTTTTGTCAGATGTAAAGTGTTTTTTATTAGATCTAACCCAGATGCTGTTAAAATTCCAGAGGTTTAGGTGTTACAGGATCACTGGAATTGGGGCGCCTCTTTCTCAACACCATGTTTTACTGTTTACTGTTGTAACATTTAATTTAAAGGGACAGTTTGGATTCTTTCAAGTGGGGTTGTATGAGCTACTTACCCATAGTCGGTGCATTACCAACTATGGGTAAGTAGGTCAGCTGCAAAATGTATTTTAGTCACATAAAAATGGTCTACATTGAAAAAAAAAACAACAAATCAATATCACTATAAGTGTTGCTAGATTTAGAAAATGTTTTACCACTTTGCTTTGTTTGTTGTCAGACAGGCTTTTCTGTCAGGAAACCACTGTTATTGAAACCAAACATCACTTTCTCAAACCAACCGAACTCCATAGGCAAAATCAGAAATTTTACCTTGCAGAACATGGCAGTTGCTGGTCTACCACTGCTTCTATCGGTTAGTTTGTCTGTGTTACTGTGTCATTCCGGTGAACCCAAACTATCTTTTTATAACAAAGAAGTCACAAAATAACACAAACAATCTAACAGATCAAGTTTGCAGTAGACAAGCAACTCCCTAAAATTTTGCCTTGGAGGAATAAGGAATAAAAGGAATTTAAGTCTTTCATGTCACTTAATAAAACCCATATAGCCCATTTCTGTGGTTTAGGAAAAAAAATATGATACAGATGCAAGCAGGAACAAATGACAGCAACTGCAAATAAAAACAAATCAGATTTTCTGACCTTTGTTGTTGTAAACATCCAGGTAGTTTGGTGCTGAGAAGATGGTAATGAGGGATGGGAATCCAGTGGTCTGACTTTTACGGTACATCCGGTAACTTCATGGTGATCAGTTGGAGGTAAAGACAGAAAAAAGGAGATCTTGTCATTATATCTGTAAGTATTTATCTTTTATTGTTTGTCAAGTTTTATGTGTTGTAGGGATAACATACCCTGCATCTTGTGCTTCATGTGCCCGGATGATTGATAATAGGTTATTGCTCTGTAGGAACTCACACACAGCCGGGTAACTGGAAAAGAACAAATAAAAAATTGGATTTACAGACGTAACTGAAAATGCTTTTGATGCTCTCTAAAATAAAGAGCAGAGCGAGCAATAAGGTATGCCAGAGTGCAAATCAATTCAGTTGAGCACACAATCTTAATGTTTTTTTTCCATCAGACCACAGAGCAACATTTAAGCTGCAGGTTACTAATTTCACATACAGTTTCACCACACCAGAGAATGAACAAAGATTTATCACTCATTATGAAAGCCTTGCTGAGGATGATGCAAGTGTGTGAAAAACCAATCCAACAGCTACCTGTTGCAGCAAAAAACAAACTAACACGATAAGCGGCAGTCAGAGCTCCCTGCCCTCAGCTCTAACCTGACAGGAAAATGCCTGGAAGGGGGTGAAGCCTATAAGCTGGCTCAGACAGCAACTGAGGGCGCTGAAACACGCACATCTGGCATTAGGTAGCTGCTACCTATGTACTGTATATCCAACACATCCTCTGCAATAACGTGGTCTATTTAAGCTGTCAATGCTCCCACTATTGTCCTGTTACTGCGGAAAACGCCTGCTTAAACAGACTGATTATGTTACCTCAGGACAACTCTTTGGACAAATTATTAGTTTAGTTTTCCCCACCTCTCTCACTGCGGCTGCCTAAATTTCCCAGCTCCATTTATCGGCCATTTTGTCAGCCAGAAGAGCAGATTTTTGTCTGTGCCGTTGACAGTTTTGGGAACACAGCAGCTCTTATCAAAGGGGTTACTGCCCATTAAGATGCTGGCGACCACTGATGCGTGTTTTTGATTTGTGACTGCTGGTTGCTAAATTATACTGTTATGCTCCAGATATTTATCTATATCCAGTACCCGCATTTCTACTACAGTATTTGTGAATCAATTAAAGTTATTTTTCTTTCAGTTGTTGATTGGACACACATTATACTGTAACTAGAAGAGTGCAGAACTCTGCCAGGCAACCAAAAAAAGAATATTTAGACTTAACCTCTTTTTAATCACTAACATTTTGATTAGTAACTGCAATTAAATTACATATTTTTCTCAGTAACTTACAGATTACAATTAAATTTAATTGAATTACATGTCACTAGTTACATGCTCGTAGGTAAGCCTTGATTTTAGCCAAGCAGTCGTTGATGACTTGCTTCAGATTCATTCATTAACTTATTTATTCAGCTGTGAACACATTAATGAATTTTCATGTGTTACTGTCTGCATCCATGACTTCTTTACATCCACAAATCCAACATATCAAACCTCACTAAACATATCACACTCTGCACACTTAAAGTATGTGCTCAATTCTGACGTTCATTTTCAAAAGTGACCAATAACAAAGCTTAATTACATAAGCTTAATTGTACAACCTCTCCAGTGTCTCTTACAACAAAACCATTTCACAAAGACTATTAAAATTGTGGTATTGTTATTTCTGACGAAGTTGTCCTCCATGTTTTTCTGGCCAGATGGACAACGAGCTGTCCCATGGAGAAAAAAAAACCACATGACTTCTATGTGACAGTTTGGACTAGTGTTGCACAGCTATGCATCACTCGGGAAGCAGATTAACGGCCAGACTTTGTTTCCGCAAAAATAAATAAAGACATAAGATTGCACAGTGGACAGGAAACATCAGACCTGTGTCACACAGGAGGGGCAGATAATCAGAACTGGGACACCTCCAGCTGCAGTGTGAATGTAGCCTACCATTTAACAGCTCTCACCACAGTTATTATGTAATACCTAGAAGGTTGTGTTATGTCATTCAGAAACTGTACCGTCCCCTCAAACTGTCTCCTGGGTTAGAAAAAGACATTACAGTATGATTAGCTCTTTTAAAATGCAACAATTAATGCCCTCAATTCAGTAGCTCCTCAATCTGTCACTTCCCTGTGGGTCAACATGAGCATAGAAAAGTCCTTTGTGACTCCTTTATTTCTTCCAGCTGCTGCACACAGCTGTAAGTACCTACAAGTATCTGTTTACAAATTTAGGTGTTATCAAGAGTTTTCTCTGGAATTATCTTAGCTTTCAAAGGACTCATTTCAATTTATTATTCCGATTTGCTCTTTTAGCAGTTCTGTGCAGACATTTAGAAATTGAAAAATGTTTTTTTTTTATCGTTTCAGTCTTTAATTACTATTTGCAATGATCCATATTTACTGTATTTACACTGTGTAATCCAATTTCATAGACTGACAGAGAAAAACAAAGATAGACCTACTATATTTGCACAGACTGCATAAAGCCAAGCAGACAATGTAAACCTAATTAATACCACTATCTGCTTTCTTTGATAGCATCATATTAAAATGTCACCTCTAGCTCTGCATTATTTTTGTTATCAGTGAATCTGCATATTATTTTTTTGATTCATCCATTACGTTTTGTAACTGATAAAATGACAGACAATGGAAAATGTCCATCACAATGTCCCAGAGTTCAAGGTGATATTACAGCTATATTGGTCTATATCGGTACCGGCATATATATGTTAGCCTTATACTGTAGACAGCAATTTACTGTATGTATATTTGATCCTTTTTCCTTTTCTTAATTCAGGTTGTATACATTAGAACTGTACCGAACGCTTCAAAGCTTTGTTCGTTGCCATGGTATTCAAATGAAAAAAAAAAAAAAGAATATTCAACAATTTCTATCAATATCACTATGACCAATATACATACAGTATGTATAGTCATAATGATTATTAGCTTCGCTGAGTGTAGCTTTGACAAAAATAGAATAATTGCTGTCGAAGCTTTGAAGCCCAAAAAAAGGCTATTTGGAACAGCCCAAATATAATATATTTTGCTCCATTTGTGTTTTTTTTAATATATCATTATTAAAAAAAATACCTGTGAGAGTTCAGTGTTTTAGTGCCTTGATATAATTTTTGACAGTTATATTTATTATACTGTAAAATATCCTGCAAAAGCATTAACCACTTTTCAGGGATCATTGCAAAAAATGTGAGTATTATATTCTGAATAAAGTATATTGGCCGATTGATCATTATCAGAATATTTTTACTCTGGTGTTGGAATCGACCCCAAAAAATCTAGTAGGCTATCAGTCAGGCCACAACAGTATAAAACCCTGGATTCATGTACAGTGATAAACTACAGAACAGCAGTAAATTTGAGAAGCTGAATAGCATTTTTTAAATTCATGAATCATTAATTACATATGAAAAGTGTTGATTACATTTCTGACCAAGGACTCGACTTATTGTTTGAACAGCAGTTCCTTTTCCCTTTTCCAGACCTACAGTAACATACAGTGCATCCTCCCCAGCAACAATCCTCTCTTCCGGCACTTTCTGCTGCCATCCATGGAGCCATCAAACTTTCAGAAGTGTTTAAAATATTTAAGTGCTCAAAGGTTTGTACCGGAAGAAAAACAAGGAGGCTGCCGTGCCCTGAGCACCTGGTGAAACTGTGCCATCCTCATATATCTAGGTCACATGGCCGACATTCCCGTTGTGGCCACTATATAAATGACAGGAATAGCTGCGTTACACACTAACATGAATATGCTGTAACTTCTTCCACTATGGCCGACAGTGCACCCTAATAGAACTGCAAAAATATGGTCTCAAAAATGTTATATAACCGCTTCTATTAAAAACACAACCACAATGCATTTCTAACTTAGAAATAAGGGCAATTTTTGCATCACACTTGTTAAAGATTATGTTTGTCACAGCAGCAAAGCAGTATTTTTGTCTCACTGCACCGTGGCACAGATGACATGTAATAATATAAAAATAATTAAGATGCCAACGTATAGTACACTATGTACTAATTAATTTTTTGTCCACTCCAACAGTATCTATTGATTAGCGTGAGGGAACACGGCACACACACACATCGCTCGCCTGCGGCTCACATTCCTTCTCTCTCCTTTGTGAAAACACACAATTATGTGTCGGTGAGCCTGTGAGTGAGAGCGCGAGAAATCTGACAAGTGAGTATGAGCGAAAGAGACAGAGAGAGATGGAAGTGCTGTGTTGTGAGTGTGAAACTGAGAGGGTTTTTTCTTCCCCTTAAGAAAACCCATCTGCCAGGCTGGTGGTCATCACATCCATGTCCCCACAATATAAAAACCACATTCCTAATCACTGAGCAGAATCACATTTTTTATAATTACTGCACAAGAAATCAGACTCGGTGAGTCGGGGCATCGCAGACAAGGTTAAGAGCGAAATGTAACAAGACTTTACACGTAGAGCAGAGAGAAGCAAGTGTTATATAACACTAGCCTTAATACAAATCCTTATGTTTTAAAGTATTACAAACCTCACATTACTACTACATTACATTATTGAAATGGATATGAAAAGTCTGCAGTTGTGTTGTGCCTCCATGTAAACAAGATAGATATATATGTAAAACTTCATTAAAATACAAGAGGATTAGTTTTGGCTTTTTTATGGGCTCATAATGTCATCAAAAGACAGGGCATGAAGATTTCGTAATCTGACGTGAGGGAATCAGTCTTCTTCAATGAAACCATTTGATTGTTGTTACCAAAAGCTATGCTTTGAAGGGACAGTCCATCCCAAAATCAAAAGTACATATTCTCCCTCTGACCTTTAGTGCTATTTATCCATCTAGATCAGACCTGTTCAAGTGGCAGCAAGTATTTAAATAACATATTAATATTCTAAATTTATTAGAAGATTATCATTTTATTAGTAGGCTAATGAGCCCATTCATTGGTAATGTCTGTTGTGAAGTGTAGATACACTTCATCTGTTAGAAGGTTTTAAAAGAGGATTTAGTCAAACTGAATGAAAAAAGAAGTTAAATGCAACATTGCCTTTGTTAAAATACAGAAGTGTGTTGTTTTGTAATGTACTTTTGTACATTATCCTTCTTTTCCAATTGTGAAAACTAATAAAGTAGAGATATTGCATTGTTTTACACTCTTAAATTACAACTTCACAGGTCAGACTGTGGAAATGAATGTCCGAATGTCCGGTCCCTTGGTACTTTACTTTTTTCTAAGCAGGCTCTTCTAAAAAACTGAACAGTCCTGGAAATATATGTTTGAGACATCTGCCCTCTCTTGAATATAACTAGATGACACTAGGCTTGTGGTGGTCCAAGCGCCAAAAAATATATTTTAAAAAGTGAAGAGCAGCAACGTCTCTTTCCAGGAATCACGACTCAATATCACCTCAATCAATATCATGATCACCGTATGAGAAAGAAGCATCTACTCGGGGACGAGAAGCTTGAGCTTGTAACAGCACAGAATGTGAACATTAATGGCGTTCTCCTTAGCTGAGCTGTGCGGTTGGTGGGTGTAGTTTACCATCTAATTCTGTTATATCCGAGAGAAGGCAAACATCTCTGTGGCTGATATCTTCAAAACTTGGCAACTCATATCAAAACAATCCAGATAGCAATACAGGTAAGAGGAAAAATATGTATTTTTGACTTTGAGGTGAACTGTCCCTTTAATATCATGGAACCAAGAGCAGACATGCATGGCATTTACTGTACAAAACTACTAAAAATCCATTTCAGACATTCTCCTAAGCTCTGAGGAGCAATTGGCTGGCTACTTGTGAAAAATGCCCCGTATTGATTTTATGGAACGCGTTTATGGAGTCAAATAACACCACCAATACATACACACACCATCAGTGTGTGTTTGTAGTTCATGTATTGCTACAATCAGTCATTGTCAGTGTTGCTTTAAGTCAAATAACAGTACTATATTTGATTGGATTTTAATGTACCCTCTTTCTTCTCAACCTGCTTATACCTACTTCTATTTCAGATACAGATTTTCTTGTATTTCCCAAAATCCCGCAGGAGAATGTGGTTTTCTCTGTGCTGCATACATACTGTATAGTTGGCAAGAGTCATAATGATGGAGAGGTAAGTTTGAGAGTGAAGGCAGAACAAAGCCATGGGGAGATAGATGACTATTATAGCAGCATCCTCCACACATCCACAGAATAATCCTCACTAAGCTCCTCTCTCACTGTGAATAGATGGTTTCTTATCAGTGACCATTTAACAGGAGCGAAAGGGAAAGTTAAGACCCATCACCTGCTTCTTTCTACTGTGTCAGATTCTCTCCAAATGTGCTGTTAACTCTACCAAGACACCATCAGTGTTAATCATGTGTCAAGTGCTTGTTTTAACTCAATATGTTGAACTAATGGTGACCATTTTACAAAGAATAATATGCTATAATTTTTTAGATTGATTGTAGTTTCCAGCCCATACTCATTTAGTCATTCTAGGTCTTCAAATACCAACACTTTGTCACACCCCTCAGTTCATACAGAAGCACAAGATGGTGGTGGTGAACCTGGTTTACTTGGTTCACGCACAACTAATGCACAGACTCGTGAACAATTATTTTGTTTATGTATTTTTAAGACAGAATGGACAGAGGTGCAATTACAAATCTGTCTGCTGCTTCAGCACCACGGACAGTGCCATGGATTTATCAGTCCATAGCACAGTTAGGCTGTTGATATTTCAGAGCCATGGTCAGGACCAGAGATTCTAACATGTACAAACCTCAGTCAGACAAAGGATCAATAAGTCAGGCACACTTGACTTAACATATTCATCTAAACAGCCCCTCTGCCCCTGCATTGTCTCTGCTCATAGGGGACAGAGAGACGGGATGGCAGACAAGGGTGAGGTAACAAGGGTGATACAATTTGGTCATTTTGCTAACAAGGGGTTTGACATCCCCCCTCACATCTCCTACTGACATTATCTAGTTTTAAGTTACATGATGTAATGTGTGTCGCTTACATCTCACGTACATTATGACCCAAAATATGATCTTTTCCTAAAGCCAACCCAGTAGCCTAATTAAACTGTGCCCATTTCACAGGTTAACCAGGTGTTAAAAGGCTGTCTGGTGGGATCTCATACAGACACTAAAGGGTACCTATGCATCAGTATGAGCAAGGTGTGACAAAGATGCCAGGACTTAATGACCTGAGACGAGAACAGACTGGATTTTCAGGCAATCACTGCTTTCAGTTCATCTCAGGGTGGTAATAAGATCAGCTTCAAGATTTCAGACATTTGTTTCTATTGCAAAGGTGTCCCAAGAGGCGTTTTCAAATCCTTGCTTGAGGTGGCATTTATGGTGCAAAAATAACATAACTTTGTTAGAATATAAAAAATGAAAGCAAATTTTGTGTCTTTACAAGCAGATTTCTGCAATAGAAATCCAAGAACTTGAGTGAAACTCGAATCACAAATTTGATGACTTTAGGCTTGACTTGACAAAATCAAAAAACACTTCACAGCCTTTTGCTTTAAAAACATTAAAAATACACCAAGCCTAAAGATTTTGTTTGCATACAAAAACTATGAGGTGGTAAACAAAAAACAAGTTGCTGTATGCAAAATTTAAAATGCAAATGCAAACTTCTTTTGATAGTTGAAATTACGCAAAGAATGGTAAGTAGAGGCTAATATTAACATAGTTAGCGAGCTAATGCTCAGCTAACGATAACTCACTGTTGGATTATGACTTGTTCAGGACTTGGGGCTTGAGTGCAAAGACCTGAGACTTGCTTGTGACTTGCAAAACAATTACTTCTGACATGTAGCTCATTCAAAAATCCAAAAACCTGCCATTCTTCGGAAAAAATAGGGCAAAAGGTCAGGACAGTTTTACCAGTAAGTTTGGTCTCAAAGTAACAAGGTCTGTAGTTAACAATGGAACTATTTCATCTGATATCATGACGCGTCTCTTTGAGTTATAATGTGAATGTGAACTGCAGTTATTCTGCACTCACTGTGCAGAATGTCATTTCCTCCTCGGTGGAGGAATAAATCTCCCTAGCTTTACTTTTCGTGATGTGAGCCGAACTGCAGCTCCCACGCTGTGGTCTGTACCGTTCTCAGAACCTTCATTAAGAAAACTCTCACCACAACTGCCACCTAATCTCCTGTCCTCACCACCACCTACTTCCACAGCTCCCTTCCATCTCGCAACAATATGGGGACAGTGCTCACTCCTCCTTCTTTTACATGCTCTGTCACGGAGGTTGAATGGTTGCATAACAAACCCGTTCCCAATTTGCCTCGCCATTATGTTTTAGATTTTATTCCTCTCCCTCTCTGCCTCTATTTTTATTTGACTCCAGGTTCACCCAGCTAATCCTTTGTCTGTAAAAATCTGTTCTGTGAGTTAAAAAGACAACCTCTTATCAACAACTGACTGTTGTTAAATACAATGCAATATGACCCACTTACTCACAGACACAGACACTGCCTATACGCTTTAAGCATATGTTTACCAATTTATCCACTGAATCAGTCAGTCTCTTTATTATGTAGCATTAAGTGTATCTATTGTTTGGTTCGTTTGTGTTGGTTTTGCTCAGGTAGCAATAAATGTTTGATATCTATTAATAATTTACAATCTTAACATCTATTTTTGATATTAAAAATAGTTCAGTTGCAAGGCTTCTGTGTAACAGTCAAACTTCACCCCGTGCTCCAGCAAGTCTCTTGAAAGATTAAATTAGATCTCATCAGCACTGATGATTTTAGGGCGTTGTCCTCTGATGCACGTCAACACCATCTAATGACGCAGAAAATGATCATGTTGAACCAATATGGGGTTCCTTTTTTTAAAGATTTTCATGAATATACGAGACAGGATTTATTGTTGTAGGATTCACATTGTGAGTAGAAGTCTTCAGTTCTTTTACAACTGAAATGTACTTGCAGACATTCAGTGAGTCACACGGTCAATCTAATGGCAATATGACATGCAAGACAGCAAAAACACAAAGTTTCAGAATTTTCTTTACTTGCAGTATGTGGTGTGATGTACATCCATTTTATGAGCTGCATATCTGTTCACCTCCTGTCAACGCTACAGTAATGTTACCCTCACCTACAAAATGAGTGATTTTTCATCCTTAAGTTAGTTACCTCATTTTTCATGGTTAGCTTGGTACATTTATAGTACTTAACGTTCTTTTATAGTGTTTTTCAAGCATTTTTATAATAAAGTCAGTGCCTTAGATAACTGTTAGCAATGGTAGCTAGCTAGCTAGCATCATTATTTTGTTCAAACTCAACAGAAACAAAATAAAACTCAGCAAAAACATCTTGGCTCATTTTTCCACTGCTCCAACAATAAACACCTCCGGTTTGGTCAAAATAAACCCTTAATTCACTGTGTTAGATGTGAAAATATTCTGGCTGTTCACACTGTTTCTGCCCTCTGCTTCTCTGATGTCTGACATCCCTCCCGCTCCTTCCCAGGTGACATTTTCAGATCTAATTTGATCAATTTGATTTGGTTGCTGTCGAATTTGAAAGATAATGTTGAAGCTAGTTAGCTAATAAACATTGCTAGCTAGCTGGCAACTATTATCTAAGACATTGAGGTGATTATCAAAATGCTCAAAAACACTAAACGACACAGAAGGAAGAGTGAAGGAAGTAAACAGACATGCAGGTTGAGCAGTAATGCATGAGAAATGATTGCACTGTGTCCTGTAATGCACTGGTTATAAAATCACACTCGCACACTAAAATCACAATTGCTAAAAATCACAAAGGGTTAAAATGGCAAGGCTTTGTCTGCGCTGAGGCTCTCAAAATTAGATCTGCTTATGGTAACTACAATCACCATTTGAACAAAAGTCTGTGTGCAAAACTATTTAAAAAGATAAATAAAAATAAAATCATCAAAAATAGTAGACTACTTCACAGGCCACACCTCTGTGACCTCTCAGGCTCTGTGATGGTAAGACTGTGGTGGACTGTTAAAAGAAAAAATGTTAAGCTTATACCAGAAAAGAGAAATTAACCAAAAGTAAAGCTTTTGGACAATTATAATTGTTAACTTCTGACAATAAAGCTTTGGAATGAGCCAGTTATTCTTTTGGTGTGTATGCGTGTGTGGGGGGCAGGTTCAGCTTTTCTTAAATAGAAGCAGGGGAGGCTCCAAGGAAAAAAGGTTGGGGTCCACTGCTGTAGTGACTTTGGCTTCAATTTGTGCCTATTTTCTCAAGTATCTGCAACAACAGAGTTCAAGTTTTAATAACCCAGATGGTCCAGAGGACTGGATTTGCTGCAGGGAAGAAGAACAAACAGCTCACCTGTAGAAGTAGGAGCAGCCTCGCACTGTGTTGTGGCTGAAATATTCCTGGGTTTTCTCGTTGCCAAAATCCTCCAGAGGATCAGACCACAGCAGGTCACACATGGGCCCAAAAGCCGGCGGCTCCTTGAACCGATCCAACTTCACACAAAGGAGAACAAAAGTAGTTTTAATAGAAACTGCACAAACAAAAACAAGTCAGACCTGATAGTGCAGAGGCAGCAGGCTATTACCTTTTTAATGTCATCTAAGGTGTGTATTTCAGGTGAGAGTCCACCGTGGACACACAGAAACTGTTGGTTCATGAGTGCAGCCAGCGGAAGGCAGTCAAATGCATCCATACATGAGTCATACACCTGCTCTGAGTACTTGATTTTACCTGACAGAAGACAGAAATGTATCAGCTGCATCAATGAAAGAAAGTATTTGCATACTATAGTATGTTTTCACAGAAAATTAATTTTCCTGTGAGTCACCTTTTATATAGAATAACACAAATATGCAAAACTAGTACATTGAAATATTTTTAAGTAGCAGCTGATGAATCTATTTTTGGGGACATCTACTGTATAAAGGGGTAGATATAGTATTTATACAGTATGCACGAGTATGTAATATAACAATGAATATTCAAAAGTTTATTCCTATTACAGGATGTTTTTCTGCTTATAGCAAGACATTTTATTTAACTTTTATTGCTTTAACAATAAATTATTACATGAAACTTTTCATATTATAACAAAGTAAATAGTATTACGTTATAAAAAGAGATGTTTCTTGTTATAACATCATATATGTATGTTGTAATAACGTTAAAATATCTTACTATAACCTGAAAAACATCTTGTTATGACAATAAACTTTTAACATTAGAACATGACACTGATACGTTTTCTCTCTTTTTTGTGACAACAATACGCTGCAGTATAAACTGATCAAATATTAAAACAAAAACAACTTATGAAATACAAATACTATGCACTCGTGTATTTTGCTATGAGCTCTAAATTTTTGGGCAATTTCATCCCCTTGTTTCTGTGGTGTCCTCCAGAATTAACAGTCTATGACAGACAGGTGCATTAATTGTAATCTAAACAAAAGTGCTCCAGGCTTCACATGGCATTAACAAAGACAAAGAGAGAGACAAACAATATGATTAACACTGAGAGCTACTCACATTCTTGTTTGAAGGTGAAATATTCTGTCAAATGTCTACATTCATGATTTCCACGAAGTAAAAATAGTGTCTTTGGATAGAGGATTTTCAGTGACCAGAGGTATAAAACACACTGTCAAAACAAAGACATAAATCAAGTGTTATTCCATGCATGCAAAAAGCCACAAATATCAGTATAAAAATCAGCTTTCTGCAGTTTGTTTCTTCCATTAATAATTTAAATGATATTCTGATGGTGTTACCTCAATACTGAAGTAGCCACGGTCAACGTAGTCCCCAAGGAACAGGTATCGCGTTGTGGCTGGTGATCCTCCCACTTCAAACAGCTTCATGAGATCAAAGAATTGCCCATGGATGTCACCACACACTGGAAAACACAATCAAAGATCTAACTGAATATCTTGCGTATATGTATGCACATCTACCTTTTTTTTTTGCACAATTACACACTCTTCATGTTCAGCACTGGTCTGTATTCTAATTTTGGTCATTTTAACAAATTCCATTAAGTGAAACAAGTCATGATGTCTGAGTTTAAGTGGACGTGCAACACCTGCAGTTGCAAGGAGAGCAGTTCAGTATTTACTGGTTCTGAAGTTTGAAGAGAGAAAACAAGAGATGACAGAGACGATTCTTGGAGGAGCTCATGGCAGCAGAATAGTTTGTGTCAGAGGTGTGTTTCTTCTTCTTCTGCTCACAGGTTACCTTTATAAATAGACAGACAGACGGGCAGGCAGGCAGTGCAACTGCGTGAAGATGGTTCCGTTTGTGTTTATACATTATCAATAATTCATGTTTGATAAAGGTGATGGTGTTTTGATTGCTGTTGCTCCCATGAAGGTATCAAAGCAGTAAACATGCAGCAGGTTGTCATTATAATGTCCTATGAAATATAGATGTTATGTAACCATAAACACTGCCATGAATAACAATAGCTTTATATGTTCTAAACAGAACAAAACAGAGCATATTGTATGCTTGTTTAAAAATGTGTCGGTTTGGATCAATGTATGCAACAGACTAACACAACAACACACAATACTCAATTAATAGCATTGTCACTATGAAGAAAAGTGTTTTTTATTTTATTAAAGCTGTATGCCATTTATTTTTGGCATCATTGATTTTCCAAGAGCCATGAGGAGGAGCAGAAGTGGTGTTAGGACAGTAGGATATGGTTAAATAAAATCAAACTGCAATTATTTAGTCAGATATTGGGATTGCGATATGATTCACAATTAGTGGAAATTTAAGATGTTTGAAGACCATTTTCTCCTTTACTATATCAATTCCGATACCAGAAGTTTGAATATCAGCTGATAGCAAGTACTGATCTGTTTGCTTTGTTTTCCAACCCCAAGTTCAATCCAGTTCACAATCACAAAAAGGCAACTCAAAAGTCCACATTAGGCGGTAATGCCCACAAAATAACAAACCAAATCAGGAAATAAAGACTGAAATAACCACGTCTGTATTTGCAGATTATGTACAGTATATATCCTGAGTACTCATGGATGGTTCCATTGATCAGTCAGTCAGTAAGTTAGTCAGATAGGGTTAATCTCTCCTCCACTGACCAAAAAATTTGACGTATGGGACGAAGTTACAGAGTCCCATTTCAGGGCTAATACATTACGTGGTACTGGATTGGTGCATACACATGTACTGCGATACCAAATGCCACATTTTAGGCAGTTTGGAGACTCAACAATCAACTGTCTTTCTCCACTACTGCTTAGTCTGACTCACAAGAAGTAGGCTGTTGCCTACCTACACCATGAATTGAAAAAAACATCTCCATTAATAAACTGATAAAGAACGCAACAAACCATTCATTTAAAATGTATTTGTAATGTATTTATTTCATTATAAAAGTACATCACAGCAATAATCAAATTTGCTTAGAGTAATATTTGTTTAATGTTTGAGTAATGATCCTCCCACCTCATAGAGAGCTTGCACTGTCCACTGAAATGCCAGAGGGCTTTTAATTTGAAATTGATACAGGAGAGTTTGTATTAACAGCGTAATGCAGTAACTTTAATAGGCCAAATGGGAGCGGATCAAAACGAGGCTTTGCACTTAATTATGCACTGACAGCTCACATTTCCCATCATGCCTGGACTGAGTAGTCTGTTAAGTTTGCTGTTTTATGTTCCAAAATGCAAATGTCACTTTTTGTTAGTGTTTGCACCTTGTTCTGTGCAGAACATGGTGGCTCATGCTGGCAGCCTAATTGTCATTGCATGTGCTGGTTTATAGTTTTAACCATTAGTGAGGTGTCTGATATTTCTTGCCCTCAGCTAGATTTTACCACTGTGTTTGAAAGGGACAGTTCGCCCCAAAATAAAAATAAAAAGCTTTTTTAAAAAAGAGGCTTGTAGTGCTATTTATCCATATAATTTGTTTTGTTTTGGAGATATTGGCTTCCTGCTTCTCTGGAATATAATGGAACTAGATGGCACTTGTGGTGCTCAAAGTAACAAAAAAGAAAAAATCTAAGCAAAATCTACTGGAACTATCTTCTTTCTACAAGAAAGAAAATAGCTCCTACATGAAACTGCTAACAACGAGGTCTGAGGATTATCTTGACTAAGCTGGAGTTTTTCAAATGCATTTTTTGGTGCTTTGAGCCCCACAGTCTGAGCGCCTTCTATTTCTATTCAATTTGAGAGAAAGCAGACATCTTTACACCAGAGAATTTTTTTTTTGGGATGAACTGTCCCTTTAAGTTCATGTCTTCTAATATCATTAAAGGGTTAACGATGTCGTTAAGACTTGCTTTCTGTCTCTCACTCAGGGCTTCCTGTCACCACTTGAGGAAATATGACATGGATAATATTCTGCCAGTTGGCGTTCCAATAAAACCCCATCAGTGACCCATTTAGGGTCACGACCCTAAGTTTTGGAAATGCTGGTTTAAAGAAACACACACACAAGCCCCTCTACCAGAATGATAATGGGCTCATAGCTTTCTCCAGCACTGTCACAGCATTTAAACAAAGCGTGGAGATGGAGGTCTGGCTGTGTGAGACTATTAACTGCTTACTCTTTAGCCTCTGTAATGTCTCTTTAAATTGTGTCAAGTAGAGACAAGATGGACTTCACCTTTAACAGTCAGGAGAGCAGCAGAAAAGGCTATATGTTATGAAAATAACAGTCCTATCCCTGCACATGCATATCCCTGTAGCAAAAATATGTATTTAATCTGCATACAGCCATACTCCCAGTATTTAAAGTACTTTGAGTGCTTGGATTTGAGAATATAATGGTTTAAATTTCTCCTGTCCTTAAGCCCTTATCATGTTGAGATATTTCTGTGGTCTTAGGCTGAAAGGCCACTGTCCTCCAAAGAGGAATGAGAAGCTCTCACCTCAAAGAGGTAGAAAAAGCTCAAGCCCCCGGGGAGATGCACACACTTTTTTCGCAGCGAACACTATGGCTCTGGAGTGCAAACCTACATCTCATTTCCTCGCTGCCTTCAATTTTTCATTATCATCTTCCTCTGTCTCCTTCTCTCCTACTCATCCTCCATCTCCTCTCTCTTTTCTGTCTCCCCTATCAGCTCCACAGTGGCCTTCGCCCACTCAAAGCTTAGAGCAATGTGAGTGGGAGACCACTTGTGTGACTAAAGCAATCAAACACACACATGCGCACATACATACACGCACATACACACACAAACACATCCATGCAAGCAGAGATTCACAAGTGCATAACTGCCTCATAATATATGACTACACACACACACACACACACACACAGCTGCAGAGACATTCAAACACAACTCGTGCTCACACAGATATAAAACAGACCTCCACACTCACAAACGCCCATACACAATACTCAGTTCATCATCCATATTTCATGCTTAATACATAAAGCCTCCATTTTCCTGATGCCAGTCAAGACGAACAGCCTGAGACTTGTCCTCAAGTCAGTGTGCATTTCATCCATTTTTCACCTTTGTTTCTCTTAAACACTGTATTTGCTCTCAAGGAAGACAATTAGACAAAGACAATTACATGAAGCCAAAAATCAACAGAATGTAAGATTGTGGCCTTATATGCACCAAAATCAAATGTCCACCCTGCAAAGTATTAAAGGCACTTTCAATAATATAACATCAAAGATCACTCTTTGGATGGATACCAAGGAGTCTACTGTGGCATGAAGAATTGACTATCATGCTTTTTGATAGATGTGCCTTTATTGATCCAAATTGAAAATCTGCAGAATTTGTTGCAGATTCTGCTGACGTTTTTGCTTGTAATTTGATACATAGTATTCATTTAAGAAAACAAAGATTGTTTTTGAGCAAAAATTAGCACACAATACATTAAACAACCTAAAATTACCTCAAGCAGGGTTGAAAGAACTGAGGTTGTTAGAAAATATCCAAAATATAGAGTATTGTGATATTATATTTTGTGATACTGTATCGATTCTCAAAAGACTATCGTGATATTGTGATACATGCAAAGATTCACAGCAGTGGTTAATTTTGTGCTGTGTTTAAACCCCCGAACACTAGATAGCAGTGCAGTTTTCCATCTTCCCTTTTCTGACTGAATAAAAAAGTAAAGTCAAATGTTTTACATAAGGTGGTTTGTTCTTTATACAATGACAGTTTTCCTAAAATTAGATTAAGAAAATAACAACAAATCATCTTGCTTACAGTAATGCAATATATCACACTATATTGAATCATAACCTCTGTATTGTGATATGTATCATATCACCAGATTCCTGCCAATACACAGTAGATATGAGTAAAACCTTTAAATTTGCGACAAACAACAAACTAACATTTTTTTTAACAGTGTCTACTTAAATGCAAGGTTTACTGTGGACCAGAGAGAGCAAAACTTAATTTGCAAATTAATCATTGATCATTTTTATCCCAACAATTACCAATTCAAAATTTACAAATACATGAATAAATAACTGGTTAGATGCTTGTTAACATTCGGCGGCAGCCTGTTTATTCATTTAAAATCTGCAGAGGTGTCAATTGTGTGGCACAGATTTTGCCAATATGGTACCTTACATTTATTTTAGATTCAACAAACAATGCATCAACTGGAGGAAAAACTCTCGATTAATTTCTCTCAACTATGGTTGAATGCACTGGTAAAAATTGTTTTGTGTCAGACACATCCATGTTTTAGAACATAACTAGGACAACATTGGTGATCAAAAGGAGAAAGAAATGTCTGCTAGCATGTGAAGAAGATGTTTTTAGCAATTCATATTTTTCTCTGTACTTTGATACCTTTTATATTGATTTATGCTAATGTTGCTGGTTTACGAAAATAGATGTTACACCTTTTTTTCCACTGAACAACCAGAGTTTTAATACCCTGATCCACATGTTACTACTATTTACACTGGTGCCTTTACTCACATAAGTTACATGTGTTGAGCGGGATTACTGTGAGCCAGAGCGAAGTTGATTTAGTTAAAAAGAACAACCCAATAATGCTCTCTTCAGAGTCGAAGCACTGTAGTCTACATTACTTGAAAAGCCTCACCCATAACAGTGATTTAGTCTTTGATGAGAGGATTTTAATGAGAGATATGGTGTTTCTGAGATATCGTTGGCCTATTTCACTTGACAAGATAATGATGATTCGACCTGAAAGTGACAGTTTCCTGCAGAAAGAATTTACATTCATATAGATTCCTATTATCTGTGTTTTATCTTTGATTGTGCGCCTGTCAGGTGCCTTGTTTATTTTTGTACTACAGGAACAAACAGCAGAATTGTCAGTCCACATCCTCTCGCTGCCTCTTAAGTCTTTATGCATCTTTTTCCCCTGTCATCTTCTCTTCTAGACTCTCTCTACAGAAGTATTACCAGAAAACATAATAATCAGTAATCTTAATATTTAGATGGTGTTATTTTACTTGAATAATCTAATGGAATATGTTACAAATTACATTTCAGGGCATGTATTTAGCAAGATGCAGTCAATGTGTTTTAACACTCCCAACACTGTAAGTTATTAGCCTACCACCAAGTTGTTATAGCTAACATGTTTGCAAACAATTTCTTCTCACGTCTGAATAAAATATCTTCTTTAAATATATATATCCCCTTGATGTCTAGGTTGAACATGACTACTTCAATATGAGGCAGCTGCTAAATGTTGCAACCTGACTAGCTGCTAACTGTCTGTACTATTCATTAGGTTTTGCTAATATTAACAATGAAACACTGGCCAAGAAGCTACTGAAAGATCAAGCAGTTTGGTCAGAGGTCAATAGGTTATAGGTTATGATGTGGTGGTTATACTTACTCTTCCAAGACTGTTGTAACTTCAACTGTCTGCATATTTCTTTACCCCTAAGGTTTAGACTTGTTCAGTCTGCCTCGCTCTCACCCAGCACCACACTGGAGACGGGCTGCCAATGTGTCACAGGTCTGAAAAGGATTTTTTTCTCTTACCTTCTAACACAGAGCACATCTTTTGGAGGCACCATGCTCATTTCATTTCTCATTTCATTCATTTTATTTTATTTTTTAAAAATATTTATCTCAGGTAACTCACATGTAACTGGACAGATAGCTTGAACATTTAGTGTGGTAAATGGTTCTGTATGAAAACCCAAGAGTCAGCCAAATGTCACTTTTGTTGCATAACGTTCAAATCACACACCAGACGTCCCAGTAACAGTTTCTTTCCACAGGCAGTCAGGTTGCTGAACAGCTGATGCACCCATATGCACCTCACATTGTGTTATTGTGTATTGTATATTATGAATATATTGTATGAACTCTTTGTGTAGTCTATGAAGGTCTGTAGTGTGGGTCCTTTGTGTTAAGGCAGAGAGAGCCAGGGCACAAGAATTTCATTGTATTTCTCACACAACAATACGGTTGAACTTGAACTTGGGATGTCCTTGTGGTCTGGTTCTATACTGACCTTTGTTGCATGTCCTACCCTTCTTCCTCCACTTGTTTCCTGCCTGTCTCAACTATTGACTGTCCACAAATGCCAAAAAGAAGAATAGACAAATTGACAAGCAGTAAGAAACTATAACACATCCACAGACCAGACTCTCTATCCTCATTTATGTAAATGTGGTGGAGAAAATATCAGAAGAGACTACAGTGTCCAAAATGACCAGTGAGCTCAATCAACACCTCTTTAAAACAGTTTCAACTCATAAAGTTCAGGAATATAAGACTAAGATCAATGCATCAGACTGTACTTCAGTCAAGGTCTAACACAGGCAGAAAAGGCATTTGGTCTTTCTGTTAGAGACAACATTCAGATCAATCCTCGTTATTTAAGAATAAGACTAGCCCAGATGGAACTTCACAGGTGAGTGCACTGTAAAGATAGTTTTCTCATGATAAATTATCTGCTTATCTCCAGAATTGGCCTTTTGTTTTCTCAAGATAAATTAACCAATTATCACAAGAAAACAAGATAACAGCATTTAAAAAAAATTGCAAGCTCGGTCGTTTCCAGCTTTCATAGTTTCCTCTACTCTAAAACAGCCAGAGCAAGACATTAGTGAAGTGAAGCAGTAGGTAGCAGTGCTGAGATCTATAATTCAAGACCCGCGTCATATTATATCTGACCAGATTAAATACGTTTAACCAGAATGCTGAGTCATTACAATTTCCCAGTGTGGCGTCCTGCAGCTGACTGTAAGTGCAGCAGGACAAGATCCAAAGTAGATAACTCTAACAAGTTTAGTACCTGTGACTGGTGCCTCGATGTCCAGTATAGTTTTCTCCTGACGCAGGATAGCTGCTCCCTCACTGATGATTCGAAGTGCCACAGCCTCCTCTACGCGGCCCTCCTTGGTGAGGTGGGCCTTCAGGAGATCCACGCGGGGTTTCCCTTCACAGTCGAACACTTCCTTCAATGTAAGGCGGTGGCTCAGGGGGAAGGGGACAGCTGAGGACAGAGCACATGGTGACATTTAAAAATGGGGGGACATCCCAGTATCTATGGCTACTGTCAAAGCCATCATGAATACAACTCTTGACTCAATTCTTGGTTTTTTTGCACTGTTGTGAGAGAATAATGGCAAACACCACTCAGGAATGATACAGAAAACATATCATCAAGGAATTCATGCAGAAATCCTATTTGAGAAAACTCATCCGTGTTTTGCCTGCAGCCATTATTGTACTGCTGCTGCCTCCATCCATCTTTGTTGATGCACAGTATGTGTAGCCTACATATTTGGCATGAAAACCATCTTTATATACATGCTTTGCTTAACATGCAGAGGAACAATAAAATATAAGAAGCTGATTTAAATTAAACAGACAATAGAATTATCTTGAATTATTCAGAAATACATGTCAGACACCATTACTCTTCACAGATGTTTATATTTACACACACACACACACACACACACACACACATATATATAGATGTATATAA
>JAJHUR010084799.1:0-41426 GCA_027495735.1 Lutjanus campechanus
CTCTTTTTTTTGATTTTTTTTTTTTTTTTTTTTTTTGCATAAGAATCTAACCTTGACATCCTTCCTTGTCTTTTTTCTGTTTCAGCTTTTTCATGCTGGCAATTTCTGTTTTCTTTCCAAGCCGCCATTTAAGCCGTGTTTTTAATGTGGGCAGCTCTCTCTGTTCTGATCCCCAGACATAAGGAAGACAGCCTATGGTACAGATCAGAAATGTGTAGAGCAGCGTGAAATGCTAAGATCTTAATTTTTTAGGTCTTAAAAAAGTTTGAGAATCACTTAAAAAAGACAGGAAAAGTTGAAAAAGTCCCAAAACACATTTAATGTGTTTGTCTCTTTAGTCCCTAAGTATATTTGATAAATATACTGCATCTCCCAATCAGTAACAAATCATGTTGAAAGTTAAAATATATCAACCATCCCCAATTACAAAAAATAGGACATTGCATAAAATATAAATAAAAACAGAAAGTTTTTCAAATCATTTTCAACTTGTATTCAGTTGAATACAGTACAAAGGCAAGATATTTAATGTTCAAACCGATTAGCTTGATTGTTTTTTGTAAATATGCACTTTTACAATTTGATACCTGCAACACGTTTCAAAAGTTGGGACAAAGGCAGTAAAGTAGCTTACCTGTAATAGTAAGCTAGCTAGCTAATAGTACCTAGTAATGCTGAAAGGGTTTTGGAGCAACATATGCTGCCATCCAGACGACTTCTTTTCCAGAGACGTCCCTGCTTATGTCAGCAAGACAGTGCCAAGACACATTCTGCATGTGATACAACAGCGTGGCTTTGTAGTAAACAAGTTTGGAGACCCTGAACTGCCGAGCACCTGAAGTCGTACATCAAGCAAAAATGAGAAAGACTTCAACTTTTCCTCAGTTTTTACTGAATGATAAAAGAAATCGTGATGTAACACAGTTGTAAACATGCCCTGATCCAAACTTTTTTGGAGCATGTTGCAGGTATCAAATTCAGAATTAGTGCATAGTTTATTAGTTTGAGCATTAAGTATCTTGTCTCTGTACTGTGTTCAATTGAATATAGGTTGAAACGTTTTTTCAAATCATTGCATTCAGTTTTTATTTATATTTTACACAACATCCCAAATGTTGCCTCTGAGAAACTGCAACCAACTTTGTGCTAAATTGACGCCAGTGGAATTTAAACAAGACCAATCTGATGTTTTGTAATATTTAGGGGCAGACTGACTGATTTCATCATTAGGGTTTGAATAATCAGAGATGTTAATGGGAATGAAATTTGTTTACAAACTTTTGCAATTTATTCAGATGGAATCGCACAAATGGGGTTTTTGGAACTAAATTGCCTTTGAAAAAAAAAACATCCAAGGTGTCTGTGTGTTAGTAAATAGCCATAATGACTCAAGCAAACCTGGCTTGAAGTCCGTCCTTTCATTGCCAGCTGCATTCACACCGAGGTTCTACTTTGGTAAAATGGTTTCATACAGCTTTATTTTAGAACGTGGTTTGACGGCGCTCCGCTTGGAGCGACTCACCTGCCCAGACTGCCTGTTCCCTCCTCAGAAATCACAGCAAGATCAAACAGGAGTGGAAAGAATTCCTCAAGTGTGTTGTAACCTAACAGGAGTACTAGACTGGTTGGATTTTCTTGATAAGATACCGTGAACATAGTGAGTGCTGTACACGTCTCAAACATGTAGAAGTTTAAATCTGAATTCATTAACTTGTAACATGTTGTACTCCTGATAGGTGAACAAAATGCATGTTATTTTTACTCCATTTTAGATTAAATATACCCTTTAATCATCTTCATCTCAGAGTGTTTGCACAAACAGAAACTCGGGTTATTATTAAGTTGTTGAGCTTAACATGGCTGAAAAGGTAAATAAATATATTTACATATAGATTTGTTTTGTATATGCGATGTAAAAAAAAAAAAGAGACATATAATTGATGGAACCTATGTTCTCATCTCTAAAGTTTAAATATTTTTGAAAGAAGATGCAGTTTGGTCCAAATAATTTGTGAATCAAAGCTCAGGCGATGAGTGACTTCATCACTTGGATGTGTTCCACTAGTGCCAAATGTAATAGCAAGTTTTTATATGTCTTTTCCTGGAGATGTGAAAGAGTGATTATTATTCAGTTGGCGTTTCGACATCATGTGGTTTTTGTAACTTTGGGCTTGAGAGTTGCTAATTTATGAGCAAGATCTTAGTTCAGTGTGACACCTACACCAGCTTAAACGTACTGATTGTTATCATCTAAGTGTGTGTATGATAGACTTTTTTTTTTCTTCCTTTCATTTTCTTTTTGGAGATGCACAAAATATTGTATTTTTGCAAACTCAGCAGTGAGGTCTACTCCTGTCAGACAGGTGGCGGTCAGCAACTTGGTACATTTGTAATGTGAAAACATGTTCGTACCAGCTTATGCGATGGCCAAAGTGGAATACATAAACAGCGCAGTTGTACATTGGCTTCTGCTGGAAGTGCAAACACGATGCTCTCCCCCTCTCATAGCAGACGCAGTTCTATTTTCCTCGGTGTTTCTTGTAACTGCCTCTCAAATGTCCACTGTACAGGTTCTCAGCTGTTTACTCTGAATGGTACTCATCCCCCTTTGCAGCGCATAGCTCTGAATGGCAGTTAACAGACCAGGTAGCAGGTTGCCATGGAGACCGGTCATTTGTGTGTTACTTACAGCTAACAGCACAGCAGGCTGCGGACGCATACAAGCCACTATTCAATGAGAGCCATCATGTTTTTAATCAGCCATTCAGCATCGGACGGTCACTCACAGCGGGGTTGTTTCATGTACAGTGCAGGCTTTCAGCTTCACCTGTTAACTCGGTCTCGTGGCCTCGTGCTGTAAAGAACATGGGCTTAATGGTGCTCACATCACTGTTGATTATTCTGGGGAAGATTTGACTAAACTGTCTATTTGTTTGGGTAACTTTTGCATACAGTATTACAGTTGTTTCCAGGTGGTGGTGCTTCAGAAAACCAGCTTTAACGTGTAGATGTAACCATATCCCTGCTCATTTCTGAATGGCCATAGGTGTATATAGCAGCGCCGACATATCCAGTGCAATGTAAACAGTGTCTATTATTACAAAATATTTTTACATGGACATAACCTCTATACTACTTTACATTTTTCTCTTTTACCTTTCAACTACATGTTTGACTAAAGGCCTTGCGAAAGGGAGACAGAGAGCCATAGAAATAAGATTTCAAATCAGGAAATAGATAAACCCTTAACAAATATCAATGCTTTTAAAGATTGATCTATTGTAAAAAGAAAAAGAAAAAAAAAGATATTTTCTGCGATTTTGAATACATCAGCTTGATCCTCTTTGATATGAATAATTTTACCCGATCCTTTTTGTACATTGAATGAGTCAAGAAAGTAAATATTTTTCTGTTTGTTGGTTTGTGTTTGATAAAGGTAGACGTGTTGAATACATTTAGGAAGTGTTAAACATGTTTGTCTTGTGAAGTAAATGTAAATTCTACAAGTCAACGGGAAAGTCTATATGAATGCTCACTGTGTTTTAAAGTTATAAGGAAACGAGGGAGGGAGAGGGGGGAGGGAGGGGTGGAAGCTTAGACGGACTGGGGGAGGTTTTTGCGTTATATAAGAGTGACCAAAGCAGAGGAGGAAAAAAAAAAGATTTAACAAACAGAAGTATTCAAGCAGTTACATTTTAAGTAGCACTTATTATTCAACTTCTAGTACTTCTTATTTTATTTGAAAGGTATCTTTTGTAAAGGTCCAGGCTTTGGATCCCATGTACATTGCTGTGAGGATTTACTGGTCACTTTAAAACAGAAAACAAAAAAAAACAAAAAAAACAAAAAAAAAAAGTGAATCTCCACGTGAAAGTAAATCTACCAGAGCCTGATGGAATTGCACTACCCCCATACTGGTTGATAAAAGTCTATTTTGTATAAAATACATGCAAATATTATCTTTAAAGATTAAGGGCAGATCATGTTTCACTGGTACATATGGCTATGGCTTTCATTGAAGTCTGTTTTGTTCGTATTTCAGTTATGTAAATGTAATCCAATGTAAAAAACAAACAAAAAATATAAAAATGTTTGTTAAAAAAAAACAATAGTTTGTTTTACTTCTGTATTACACCTCTTCTGTAGTCAGTGTCGATATTTTCACCTATTTGATTAAATGTTGAATTAAGTTATCTGTGTTGTTCTTTGACATTGGATTTGGCATCGTGTTGGTAACAACTTGGATGACGTTTTTGTCATCACTGGTTCAAAGTGGAAATTCAGAAGAACTGATTTCTCTTTAGTTCAAACATCTTACACAATAAAGTTTCCTGTTTTTCAACGCTCAGCTCCAGTGGCTTTATTTTTTCTGTCAGATCTTTGTTATTTACGAAATGTTGATACTTACATGCACTAAACTGTGAAATGGATCATTTAAAGCCCTGGTTCCCAACTTGGGGTCCGGACCCCCCTTAGGTGGGTGCTAGAAGTCACAGGGGGTCCCCAAGACTTTTTCTGCTCTGAGGTCCTCAGAATCAGATTTGCACATGTTAACTAAAATCACAGTTTCAGGGTTTGTGCACCTTTTCCAAAGCCAAATTCAAGCACTGTTCAAGCATTATCAAACTTTTCCAGCACCTTACAGCTGTGGTAAATTACATATTTGTATAAAAAATGATAATTTATCCTCCTCATTGCATTAAATGAGATGTTATTGTGCTATTATCAATCAAAATTATGTTTTGCAATAGAATTCTACAGACGTGACAAATTAAAAGAATTAAAAGTCATGTGAAAACATTTACACTTTATCAAATTCATGTAATTTAAAAAATGTTATATTTGTAAGTGGACTTATTGGAAAGTGTGAATTTTAAAGTTTCCGTCAATATTCCATCATGCTTGTATGATTAAAAACACATCAGGATATCAATTAAAAACCCACCCTGTTATATAAATACAGTGTCCACATTGCCTCGGAACAAAGTCATGATGTCAAAGCAGAAAAAAATCCCACTGCTTTTCAGGTTGTACGGGGTAATGTTAGGTTTTCTAAACCACACAACTCTTGGATTGCAGACCATTTGCAACAGCACCACACAAGGAGGAAGAAAAAAATGGTATTCAATGGCAAAATAAGTACAGACAACACAAGAATGTTTTTTCTGTATTTCTAGTTGTGAATAAATGTTTTGCAATTTGAACAAATACAAAAGACACCCTCTATTTTGCACCACACTTGCCACGCCAGTTTTGGACAATCTAATTCAAAAATACAGGTATGAAAACTTGTGGCTTGTCAGAAATTTACATGAGTGTAACTCTGATGTCTGGGTGCCAGTGAATGCAGCAAGAAATCACACTCCCTAGGTTTCAATTTCACTCAGCTCTGCAAGCTGGCATGGAGAGGGCAGCAGCTGAGTTTTCTCCTGGTCCTGACCGTGCACAACCACTGCTGATGGCTTTTTTGTGCTGTAGGTTAGTTCGGAAGACTCACTTTTAGAAAGGTCAGCTCACTTTATGTGAATTATTATGTTAATGTGAATTATTAAAGTTAAAATACCCTCTGCTCCTAAGTGGGCGGACTGTTAAATCAAACTCCATTCTAAAAGCAGGTGTTTTAGGGTAAGGTCATATGTTTTTTAAAGTAAAAACTTTAGTTACACCATCACCAAGACTTTTTTCTGATTAACTTAAAGCTGTGAGCACAATTGGTACACATCCTTTACTCAGTATTATCATTAACTAACCCAGGCCTCAACAGTATGGTACAATAACTGAGGTAATAAGGCTGCTGTCAAGAATCTGGACGATGTTTGTTAAGGCTTGGTGAATTTTAAAGGTTGGTGTCCACAGGTAAAAGTGAAATCAACTGAGAAACAGAGTTTAACTGCCTGCGATAGCAATAGCTCTAGATGTAAGAGGACTGTTCAGATGTTTATGGAGGCTCAGTGAATTTTGAAGTCCATTGGAAGTGAAAACCTCTGTGAAACAGACCACAACTACCTGATCTAATAGCTCATGTTGTAAAAGGACTAGAAGCTGGTGTTTGTATGTTTGAAAACACCTGAGAAAGACTCAGCAACAGTCTGATCCAGCAGTTCAAGATGTAAGACAATGGTTTCCAAGGTCTGATGTTGTGGGTTCAATTCTTATGAGGTTCACTGAATTTTGAAGGATGAGGTCCAAAGAAAAAAAGTGAACACTTCTGAGAAAAAAGCTCAAGTATTGATCCAATAGCTCAAGCTGGAAGAGGACTGTTCAGAAGTTGTAAGTTTGGTCCTTATGATGCTCAGTAGAGAAATAAAAATTAAAACCTCTGAGAAACAGTGAGCAAGTGTGTGACCCACTAGTTCATGTGGGAAAAGAGCAGCTTGGGAACCTGAGGTTGTGAGTTCAATCCTTATGACCCTCACAGACTTTTAAAGTCCAGTGCCCAAAGTGAAGCCTTAAAAGCACTCTGAGAAAATGACCTGATGTGAAGGAGACATGGTAGCATGGTGGGATTGCCTAGAACTGGAAGAATAATGGTGTTGGGTTCAATACCAGCCCATGGCCAGTTCCTGAGTTGCCAGAGAGACAAGAGCCATGGTAAAAAGGCCAAAAGTAGCTGAAGTTTTACTAAAATGGGATGAAGTTTTTAAAATTGTTGGAAAAAACACATTCTATTTACTTCAGATTGCATCAGTGTGTCTTGCTGAGCCACTTATGTGTTTGATTTTGTTCTCATTAATGATTTACAGCATACTTTGTCAATGATCTATTTTCTAAGCTAGTATGTGATGCCATTACCTCATTATCAGCAATGACTTCGTCTTTATTTGCTTCTGAGCATCTCATATGATTCCAACTTAAGGAACTATTAATCATGTTTCTTTTCCACTGACAGAACCAGATCCATGAGCTACTTAATTCATGGGGTTACTCCTGTCTTGTAATGTTGAAAACTATCCGAGCACTGCTGGTTTTTGAACCCTCTAACTCAGATTGTTGAGAATCAACAGTACCCACTGGTTACAGACTGAGCTATTCATGGAGGCAGTAAAGTTCAGGTATGTTGTTGCATTTCTTTACATGTTTTTAAGGATCAAACACAGAAAAGTCTTTTGAGAGGACAACCTGGATATGATCCTGAGCTACAACTGAAGATTGACAAGTATGAATCTACTGTATTTATTGTTCACATTACTGAGAAAGGTACATGACAAAGAGAGCTGAAACTTTGACTTCTTTTCATTTGAGGAGAAGAGAAAACCTCAATATAGGTAAGTCACCCAGGATTCGATCCTTTCACTTTAGAGTTTAAAGCATCAGTCTCGCTGAGCCACCTCTCTGGTCAGAAAGGAGGTGCTCACTATTGACTTTGTTCACATTAACGACCACAGAAATACTGAAAACTTTTAGGAGTGGGAGGGATTTGATCCCTCAGTTTCACAGAAACATTGTACTCCTGTCATACTAGTTAATTAACAGTTGAGCTATAACTTGTAAAAGTGAAAAGTGAGAATTGGACCTTCTCTTTCTCAGATTGGGCTCAGATTATCAGGTCCCTTCGCTTCTTATCTTGCTGAGACATTCCTGCAACAGAACATGTGCAGTTCATTACAGCACTGACAAGGACAACTCCTCAATATATGTTTACTGTACAACCATCCTTTGCCCTTATATCTATTTATATTAAACTGTCATCTAAATGTATTGCTTGCAATCATCTATTTCACACAGCAATTTTTAAATTCTAGTATAACAAAGGGCTTGTGCAAGAGAAGTAGAAAGCAGGTAGGTTTTAGCCCCACTCCTTACATTGCTTTATGCTGTTTACAAGGCTCATTAGCAGAAGGTAGGTCAGCTCATTTTATGTGTTTTGGCAGACATGTCAGTCTCAGTTGCATCATTAACTAAGCTGTGATAAAGTGTTTGCCACAGATGTACATGTGTTGACTGGCCCAAAATATCGTCTATGTAAATCTCTACCTAGAAGGCATTTTCAACCTTTCAAGAAACATCAAAATGATATCTATCTATCGGTCTATCTATCTGTCTATCTATCTATCTATCTATCTGTCTATCTATCTATCTATCTATCTATCTACAATAACACATTAAATAGTGGAAATTAAAGCATATAATTTAATGATTGTTCTGGCCACATTTAGCCTGACTGAGGGGCTGGTCTACTCACGTGTCACAATTATGTTTTTAAGGTAAAATATCTTCATTTGGGTAGCAGAGCGAAGCAGCTAGTCTGGCTTTGTCCAAAGTTCAAAATTACATTTACTAACATTCATACAGCTCACTAAATAACAGGTTATATCTTGTTTGTTTAATCTGGGCACAATCAAAAATGTAAAAATGACAATTTGTGGTCTTACGTGGAGTTGCGTGCTGGAAATATTTCTTCCCACAGTCTTGTCATCATGAGGCTGCCAGGTAATCAATGGAGACATTACACAGAGGTGATCAGACTAGATGGATAAAAACATGTTTGTCAAGAAGTAGTTAGAGCACACTGCTCCTTCTAAATCTCCAAACTGTCTTTTAACATTTCTGTTTGTGTTACGATTTAATGCAACATTATGCTAGAATTGGTATTGTTTTGTGATTTGTGAAATTTACTTGTGTATCCTCAAAAAATTGCATCATGATTGAGGGTCATGCCGCAAAGTTAATACAGTATGATTGCTTGAGCAGGTCAGAACTGTCAAGATAGTTTAGGAATGGTCAATGGCATGAATTTGCGTGTCAAAGATAAATGTTAAACCAATTTGCACAAATTTACTTTGCAGCTGTGAGCGAATCCATTTATTGCTGCAATTCCACTGTAATGACTTCATTTTGGTCCAAAATTTCACAGTTGTAGGTGGTGCTGTGACTTCTTCAACACTAAAGTCACACAAAGGAAGCACTAAAATGTCTGAATGTAGCCAAAGTCTGAATATTCAGGCCAGACACTAAATATGAAAAAGAAATCAAAGACCCCAGCTGTTGAACACTTATCTTTAATTCTGCACAATCTTGTAAATTCACCAAACATCTGGAAGAATATTTAAGGCTGTAGATAGACTTAAATGATACAAAAATCTGGGCAACAAAGATGGAATTAAGGAATTAAGTTAGTATGCTAAAAATACAAAATATAAAATTTCATACTTAAAAAAAAATTATACCTTATCAAATGCTGTGTATTTATTTACAATGTTGATAAAACACCTCAAAATGAATACAGTTCAGGATTGCGCTTTTAAGAAACTCTCATAAATAAGAAGTTCAGGTATGAACAAAGTAGTCTCATTTCACATTTAAGTTTGGTTTTTTTTTTTGCTCTCCCATTTATTTTTAATTTTAAAATGCTAAAATGTTCTTTCAATATTCTGTCCTAAAAGGAAAAAATTAAGTCAAACAAAAAAAAAAGTTTCAGAAAAGTTGATACAGACGATCTCCAAGTGGCTCAAGCAAAAGGTTCAGCTCTAACTCATGAAATGAGGATGTCTGTTGGAGCCCCAGAGCAGACCAGCTTTCATGTACATATGAGTTTGAAGCAAATTCTGTGAAAATTAATGATTTCTCTTTCCTTCTAATGTCTGAGCTTCTCTGGAAACCCCATCTGCATTTAATTTACTTATGAATAACAGCCTTGGCTGTAAGTATAACTCTGAATCCAAATGTAAATCTCTGCCCTCTTCAGATAATTACATTATTAGCATCTTCTTTGTGAGTGTCTGTCAAAACAGGAAAAAAAAACCTTGTGATGAGTCATGACGTAAAAGACTCAGACAGCTATGTGTTGTATTTTGACTCTGAAATGACTTCAGTTGTTTGCTCACTCCATGTTGTTGAAGATTAAAGCATCTATAGCAAACCAACTAATTGATTCCGCATGATTGTTAAAACTAGGAGAAAAAGATCCAGGCTTAAAATACAAACCTCATTTCCAAAAAAAGCTGGGATTCTGTGTAAAACATAAATAAAATGATCTCCTTTCATTTGACTATTGTTGGAGTATTATTGGAGACAAGACATTCAATGTTCAAACCATATATCATCAACATTCAGAAACACTGCCGACTTCTCTGGGCCAAAGCTCATCTGAGATGGACTGATGCAAACTAGAAAAGTGCTCACACATTTCAAATTGATTTCGCAAATTAGGGATGTCGTGTCCTCTGAATTTAAGAGAAACAGGACCACCCAGATTCATACCGGTGCAAAAGCCAGCATCTGTGACAGTATGGCGTTGTCTTAGTGCTCATGGCATCATGGCTAACTGTCACATCTGTGAAGGCCCCATTAATGCTGAAACGTGCATAAAGGATTTGGAGGAACATGCTGCCATTTCAGAGATGCCCCTGCTTATTTCAGCAAGACGATGCCAAGACACATTCTGCATGTGATAAAACAGCGTGACTTCATTTTAAAAGAGTTAGACTAGACTGGCCTGCCTGCAGTCCAGACCTGTCTCCCACTGGAAATGTGTGCTGCATTATGAAGCACCGAATACAACATGGACTTTGGAGCACTTGAAGTCATAAATCAAGCAAAAATTTCAAAACAACAATTAGTGTCCTCAGTTCTAAAATGGTTACTGCTGTTAAAAGAAAAAGTGATGCATGGCCTTGTCCAAACTTTTTTGGACTATGTTGGAGGCATCAAATTCAGAATGAGCGTATATTTACAAGAAGACAATAAAGTTTTATCAGTCTGAACATTTAATATCTTGTCTTTGTACTGTATTGGTCGAGAATGATTTGCAAACTATTACTTTATGTTTTTATTTACGTGTTACACGGCATCCCAAATTTAAACCACCGGATTGGTTCCACATGATGGTTCAAACTCTGACAAAAAGATGCAGGTTTAAAATAAATACATATGATGATCAAAATCAAAACTTGACGGTGCTCTGTGTTGTATAAAAATCCAGGTTGATGAGAATTCCTAAAATGGACTGAAACAGTGCAGCCATGACTCAACACTGTACGATACTGGATCCAATTATTCCCAACAATCAAAGGAAATATCTAAGCTGGGGAGGCAGAGCGAGGCCTCACAGCCGGGCTTGTTTTAACCAGCAGGAATCAGCTGTTGCTCCTATGCTGCTTTATAAACCGCTGATCTGCTTGTGGAGGTTGTTTGAAATTTTTCACATTTTTTGTGAGGGCTCTGCAGGGAGAGGCATTATAAATAAGGATAAACCGAACGCTGACCTTTCGGCGAACTGTTTTCAAGGCGACCTCATCCTGCGCTGATCTGCCCTGAGGCTCCGGGCTGCTGAGCAAAAGCTCTGAAACATTAGCCAGGTTGATTCTTGTCCCGGGGAATTACCGAAACCGCCACAGTGAGCGCTCACAAACACATTTACAGCTGTACAACAAAACCCAATCATTTAAATCGGCTTTAAAAGCTCCAGTTCCCCGATGCGATTAGCCATCATTCAAACAGCGTGCAGAGTGGAGGTGAACTAGTAAGTCCAAAGTTAAAGGCCACTTGCTTTGTTTTATGTTCCCTGTCATCATCTCTGCAGGAAGATCTTTTTCTATTTCTGGCTGATAAAATAAGGAGATGCTGGGGCAGTGGCAGTGCAGTTCAAAGTAATAAAGCAAGGGCTGAAAAAATCACAAGCCTCACAGCTCAGAAACTCATTTATACAAGTGGTTTTTTCTCTCACACACACTCACACACACATTCCAGGTTCATTACCACATCATCTTCACCAGTACTTGGGAAGTCATCCACACTAATCCAATAAACCACAGTGGGAGATTTTTTTTTTTTCCAGTGCAATTCATAGGTCTCCCCCCATCCGCTCTGCTTCGTTCCACGTCATATCCATTTAATATGGTTCTGTTTGGTCCAGTTTCAATTCCCAGTCCAGTCAAGACAAGAGCGGCCTCATCAACAATGGTCCAGTCCAGTATAGTTTATGATCTAAGAGTCTGTTCAGTCGTGTGCAGTCAAATCTAGTCCTTTACAGTCCAGTTTTGGTTTTCAACCCCAGTCCTGTATCATCCGGTTCAAGTCTTCTCCTCGGCCCTGGACTATAAAAACTCCACGTAGTTTTCTGGTATCAGTCCCGTCCGGCCGTCCAGAGTCCCTTCCAGCCAGCCGGGCTCCCTGGAAGCATGAACTGCAGAGAGAGAGAGAGAAACTTTGAGTTTTGTTTAAATGTCTCAAGATAAAGGGGAAAATATCCATAAATATGTTACACCTAAACATATGGACACGCACATATACACAAACAGATTGTGTGAGAGAGAGAACATGTGCATGTAGAGACAGACGCAAATAACTGAGAACAGTTAACAATTTCAAATGTTCCTCATTATCTAATAGTCTCATATCTAAATATTTTGAGCGAACATGTCTGGCAGCACCACACACCAATAGCTGTTAGTGATCATGAAATATCAAATCGAATCAAATCAAGTTTATCGAGAGAGCGCATTTGTGCAAGTGCTGTACGTAGCACTAGAGATAACAGTAGAGGTAATTTACTGTGCCAATTAAAAGTTCTTTATTTTTTATAAGAAATGGTTTAGATTTTACCAACAGTGTGCAAAGCTGACATCAAAGGTGGCTACCTTGAGCAATCTAAAATTTCAAAAAGCAAAAAACTTTGCACACTTGTTGGCTGACAGGTGCAAAGGGGAGGACCATGGGTCGGCAATAAAACACTTTGGAGTGTCTGCAGTAAATGTCTGATCTCTCTTCCTCTTAAGCCTCAATCGAGGGACAGCTAAGAGCAGCTGGTTTGAGGATCTGAGAGATCTGAGGTTGGAAAGGGAGCACAGGAGCTCAGATATACCAGGAACACTGGAGTACCAGGCCATGGAGAGGTTTAAAAACAAATAAAAGAAGCCTAAATTCTGTCCTCCACTTAACTGGTAACGAATGGAGGGGCGTCAGTATGGGTGCGATGCTGTCACACTTCCTGGTACCAGTCAATAATCTAGCAGCAGCATTCGGCACCAGCTGCAGGCAAGACATGGATGGCTGGCTGATCCCCAAAATAAATAGAGTAGCAGTAATGCAGCCGAGAGGAAATTAAGGCATTTGTCACAATCTCTAAGTTATCAAAAGAGAAAGACGGTTTGACTTTGGTAACATTTCTAAGCTGGAAAAAACAGCCTTTCACAACAGAGTTGATGTGCTTGACAAATTTTAAAGCGGGTCTTCAAGATGACGCTGAGATTTCTGGCATGTGCATGAAAGTTAGGCACCAGGGGCCCAAAGTGGTCAGCTATACCACTGGTGGAGTTGGAGGGACCACATAAGACCACTTCAGCCTAACTGTCTTGTAGTTGAAGACACTTATTAGCCATCCAATATTTCACGTCCCTGAGACATCCAGGGAGGGGCCTGTTATTACTGTTATGATGGGTTCTAATAGGAGGTATAGCTGCATGTCATTTTAGTCACAATGGTAGGAGATTTTGGAATATGGAACCTAACGTGAGCTTGTATAAGGAAAATAAAATGGGTCCTAAGATGGAGACTTGGGGTGCTCCATCTTAGGAACCACATTATTTGCCTTATATGGGAGATTTTTACTCCAGACAGACGTGTCAACTGTAGACAAAGGTGAGAATTAACTACATTAATTATATTTTGGTAAAAGGTATCAAACCAAACTAATTATGGTTATATATTATTCAAAGCAGCTGTGGTTTTGTTATTGAGAAGTCTACTTAATTAAGTCCATCATTTTAAAATCGTTATATAATTATACTCAATTCATTTGTCCTTGTCACTTCAACTCTTTTTTTTCCCATTCAGTTACATAAACTTGTGCTACATTGGACGCTGAATTCAGCGACAAATAAACAGTGAAAACAGTCCAATCTAAATGAGCCACCTTAATACAATTCTGTTTTGTAGACTTACAGATATACTTCAGATTTTGCCAGTTAAAGGAGAAATATGTAGTATAGTTACTAGACTAAATCATAAATTGATCATGATATGTCAGCAGAGATTAAGGAACAAAGCTACAGTCAGCATGTTCTTTGAAATGTCCATTCTGCTGCGAAACATCTGTTTTTCTTTGCCTGATTCATGTTTATGAGAGTTGAAATTAATGCAGAATGTTTGCAGAATGAGTACGTGTCTTTTTACAAGTCTCAAAAAATCATTAATAATCTTCTAGAAGGAGTAGATAAATTGAGCAATATGTTAATGGAATCTGACAGACACCAAGGCAGGCATAGTGTGTTTATCACAGCTACCTTCTACTGCTGGAAACAGGGTTAATTAGACTGAATCTGAACCAGAACGTAAAACCAAAACAATGAACTGAAAGACGCCATGAAGCTCCACAGAGCTGAGAACCTCTTTCACACCACACATAGCCAACTGACTCATTGTAAATATAAAATATACTGATTAGTGCAGCTTTAATGTTAAAATGTTAACAATAAATATGGATTTGTGTTGACTTTGAGATGATATATTTGAGCTCATAAACTATAACACCAATTTGAGGGTAGGAATAAAGTAATTAAACAAAATCAATTAGTAATTTGTGCATAAGAATCATTTTTGCGTACTGTTTCATGCACATAATATTGGCTGGAACATTACTGGCCAGTTTATGGTGAAACAAACAAACACACAAACAAATTACTGCTTTTTTACTCAACTGCGATATTCCTCAATTTTCTCTTGATCGAGATAGCATATAAACATGGTGTCTTGATTAATACTGTAAAGCTTGACATGTATTAACGACAATAATGCTGCAGTTTTGAGGAAGAAATGTTATTGAATTAATCGTGCATTGATGTGGTGTGCAGCATTTTTGTGACATTCTGGTTAGAGATCCACTAAATAACAAGACCTCTGGTACAGTTAGCGCAGCACAGGAAGTTGAAAGGCGCACCGATGCAGAAATGAATTTTTTGTTCACCACATTTTGTCCTCACAGGGAATCGAACTCAGATACACTGCAGACTGTGCTACCACAGAGTTACATCAAAGACAGAAACCAAATGTGAACTGAATGTGAGACAGCGCACGAGGTTGTTCTCTGTCTTTGATCTACGTGGATCCGCCTGATTTAAACAAATGTTAAAAAAACCAAACTCTTCCCCTGACTTCAGTTTGTGCAACAACGTATGAATCAAATATGGTGAAATTCTGCTTTCTGCTCTGTGTAACAGCTCAGATTTTGCACGTTCTAGAACAGTTCATTTGAAGGGGAGTGCATAAGACCGACATGACATCTGTCATGAACCTGAGGCAGTCTTTATGAACGCTTCGGTCAAATATGTCATTTTTTACACAAAGTCGATATCATCTGAGATGTCTATGTTATGACAACTTGACATTAGCCAAGACAGCATTACCTGTACATAACATAAGGATGGCTAGCTGTACGGCTAGTCTCGTATAGCCAAACCTGTCTCCACAGTACTCAGTTCTGGAGAAACGTCTGGCTCCGCACATTCTCACTCTGCAATAGGGGAAGAATGCTCTGGCTTGTTTGTGTTTCTCTAAACCAGTCACAATTTAACTCTTTTTTTTTGGTGCAACATTTGCATGTCCAGAGGCAAACTCTGGCAATGGCTAAATTCACACGAAAGAGAGGGTAACAGGTGCTAGCTTGTTGACGTTTGTAATATGAACGACCAGGTGTGGTAGCTCTAAGAAGTTGTTTCCCAGGCATTTTGAAAACACAGATAGCAAATGCCGCAATGATGCCCAAAACAAGTGTCCAACAGCAGGCTTATACCCACATAGTACATCCAGTGAGTCTACTACGGTAAGGTTAACTGAGGCTCGGTTCTTTCCCCGGCTCGGTTACCGAGCTAACTAGCTAACAGCATCTACAGTTGGCAGCAGATTATGGTTAGCCAACCTTAGCAACAATTAAACAAGCTAGTCACTATCTGATTATCAGGTAACTCTGTTAATCACCTTGGCACTGTACTCAAACTGTCCTTATAACATTTAATGAAATCTTTGCAACAAGGACAAAATGTGTCACTGTAGTTAAGGTCAAGGAAAATATTTATGACACGTTTATAATGGTCTCATGAAGGCCAGTGTCAAAACCAACCACATACGACAGTTTAATGTAATGTTAAAACATAAACCTAAACATTTTTTTTAAGTTTGATTATGTCATGTTGTCATAACAAAGACATCTTAAACAATGCATTATGAACAATCATAAACAGTCATAAAGTGACATAATACTGTTATGACAGTATTAAGTCAGTCTTTCATACACCCCTCCCAATAACCTGGTACCTCATACACTGTAACAGAGTTATTATGACTGTTAAAGCCATAATGTGGCTGCAGTATGAGCTCCACGGGGACAGCTGGGATGCTCCAGCCTTGGCTGGCCATGGACACACTGAGGAGTTTAGATACCAATGTAGGGATTACATGTCCCCAAGGTCACATTTTGACCCAAAGGGCTCTGGTGACACTGCTCTGCATTACATAAGCTGCAATAGTCTGAACACAGCTAACTCTATTTAGGGTCTGGGGGTCTGAGAGACCATGTGTCCGCAGGCGTGACCAAAAAAACTGAATCCCACCAATCCTGAGTGTGTTTATCTGTTTACCCACAGGGATTTACAACATACCACAATAACTACACAGATCAACTGTTATTCTGCCTGATAATGAGTAAAGCGGCATAAGTACTGCATAAGTAGTTTTATTATCCTTAAATTTGAGCAAGTCTGGTCTTCATTAGGAGAGTTAAGCCAAAGAAAACTGGAAAGATCAATGTGATTTAGAGTTTTGGGAGCTTAAGATTGGAGAGTCTGAAATTCGGCTGGAGAGACTGTCTGTACCGAGATACTTATGCAGAGCAGAGGTGGAAAGAATAGGAAAGACAAAGAAATACAAAAGGAAGAAAGCCATTGTCAACTTGAATAATAAGATAATATTTTCAATACTCTCCTGTGTCATCCTTTGTGTGCATGTGTAGGGTTACTTTCATACTGTTTTTGCCAAATACTGAGCACATGACTCCTCAGATCTGAAAGACATTAAGTTCTTGGCTGTGTGCAAAAGCAATGCATTGCACTTGACTGCGTCTGTTACACTCTAGTCTGCTTGCCAGCCTCTAATATCCTCTGGAGAAGTGTGCAATAAGAGCAAGTGCACAACCAAGCTCATTTTAAAGCCAGGTGCTGGATAAAAATACATTTAACCAACGGAATAATATATTATTCAGCCTATGGATTCAGGCAGTAATTTACTGCAAGTAGTAAATTAAAAAGCTTCTTTGTACATCTCCAGTGCACTTCCTTCTCTCCACCACTAGACTTTACTGAAGGAAAAACTTTGGGGAGAAATAACCATTCAATTTCATTATAAAAATGGGAGTCAAGGGAAAATGGTGTTAAACACCTTCCAGTTACATGTTTTTGGGCAAAACCCCTCAACTGCTCGGTCATTTCTAACATATTTCCGACCCTAAGAATGAAATCCAACACCAAGGCTAAATTAAGTCCAACAAACTCCCAAGGCTGACTTTTACATTTTGACAGTAACAGTTTGTTTCTAGACAAACACCAACCCACATTCTTTCCCTTTTACTTTCTGTTGGCCAGCTCAGAGCCTGACTCACCGTTCTCAAAGATGGTCCCAGCGATGAAGGACAGCTCCGAGTCATGCTCTGCCTTGCAGGCATACAGCGCTCGAGCCTTCCTGCCCACAATACTGGAGACAATAAGAGAGTGACAGTGACAGTGAGGCCGTAGGTTCTGACAGACAGCTTTCTGTTTGAGACATTGCTTCATTTAGACACATCAAGCTAAGTACAGCAACACCTGAAGTTACCCAGACAGGTCATTACTTTATACAAACTGTTTTATAAGAATAAAGTGGTCCCAAAGGATAAAGATGTTTCCTAGCATGAGTAAGACTTTACAGAAGTTTAGCTTTAAAAATTAACTCAAATTATCAACAGAATGTCAAGAAATAACAGGTTTGATGTTATGTTAAAGATGTCTACATAGTGGCTGGGGCCTCAAAACCTCCTCCTGCCACCAGTGCCCCAGTGCTAGCTACTAGTGTTCTGGACCACTAGCTACACAGCTAACTGTGCCAAAAGGCTAACAGTGGCTACAGTTCTCAGCAGTTAGTGGTTACTCTGGTGATATGCTGCCACCCTATTTAAATTTAACAGATGGCCAATTCTTGAATATTGCACTTTTAAAGCTACAGTTTCTCTTCTTTTATAAGTCATTTTCCATATCCCTGTAGTTTATACCGAATGAGTTTCTGCCATAGAATATGCAAACTGCAATTGCAGGTGGTAGTGGTTGAGGGAAAAGTTGGTGTTTTTAGTGTGCAAACCAGTGCCAAGGTAGACTAGCTGACTGTTTGCCAAAGTTGAGTTGAGTAACTGCATCCAACTGATGATGCACTGATGGTGCATTTTTAATCAAATTAAAATATAACATGACTGCTGCCTGACCTGTGTAAAATAGTTGGAGTACATCATTGATTCATATATTAGCTTTTAAATACTCTCTTTTCATTGAAAAGGATAGATCCACTATATGACTGTTGCATGCATTCACAGCAGTAAGTCTTTGGGTTAAAGAGTTTTTTTTTCTTGAATGACCTTGCTGTTCTTCATGAATTCAGAGAAAACAACACTCAATACATCTGAAATGATAAAATTTGAAGAGCTACTTAAGGAAACTAGAGGAGGTCCGCCAAGGCCAACAGTTCAGTCATCTACTGTATGTTATGCAAATCTGCTTTACTTTTACTTTACTTTTCTTAAACTTTTTTGCTTTAACTTAGTATCATGAATTGAGTACCAATTTTTTTTTCAGTTCCAATTTGATTCCAATATCATTACAATATTGTTATTATTATTATTAGTAGTAGTAGGGGTGTAACGATACACAAAAATCTCGGTTCGATACGTACCTCGGTTTTGAGGTCACGGTTCGGTTCATTTTCGATACAGTATGGGAACAAAAAGCAAAACCTAAATTTTCTTGTTGTTCATTTGGGTGTACTTCATACCGGGGCTCAATCACCTTGAGCATGTGTTTAAAACCAGGATTTTCAACAACTGAATATGGTCTTAGATCCGCTGCTATAAAAACTCCAATGGCTCTTGTTATAGCTTTGGCCCGATCTGAATTGCCAGGGAGAGGCTGCTTGAATGCCGAGGTCAGCTGCGTTTGCACTATGTTGGTTTTTCTTCTTGTAGCGGTGATATTTACAATCGGGTGGTGCCGTTTTAGGTAAGTTAGCATGTTTGTCGTGTTGCCGGAGACATACCTGATTTCAGCTGATCAGTGTCGGCACACCGCCCTCGTTTTATCCACCCGTCTTTCTCCGTTGCAATATTTAACCAGGAAGCCGAAGTGTTCCCAAGCAGGAGACTTTAGCGACAGGGGAGGGTCTTCAAGCTCCGGTTTACTGCTAGCAGTACCGAACTGAACGTCGCGTACCGAAACGGTTCAATACAAATACATGTATTGTTACACCCCTAATTAGTAGTAGTAGTAATAGTAGTAGCATTAAATGAGGCTGAAACTGAACTTCAGTTTGGAAAGCTTGTGTAGTTTGTGTAATGTAATGTAATTTTTGTAATGGAGTCCTTCAGCTGGATGGAGCTAGTTACCGTGATTAGCTAGCAAAACAGAGGAGACGCCAGGTGCAGCTATTTAGGGGGAGGTGCCGGGGTTGGGGTGTGTGAGGTGTGTGCAGAGGGCAGGGACAATTAGCATATTCATGAATCATTGAAGACTAAATGAAGGCAAGCTATATGTAAGCCGTTTTAACAAGGTATTTGAACTTATTTTGTAAAAACAAACAAACAAACAAACAAACAAATAAACAAACAAATGTATTACTTCTTGCAAAGCATTTTATATTGTTTAAAATATGACTGAACGTGGACTTTAAAAGGTTCTTCCCTGGCCTGTGATGAACCCTTCGTGAAAATCAGGCCAGTAGTTTTTCAGACAAACAAACCAAATCAAAATCATAGCCTCCTCAGTGGAGGTAATAATACCATATTAGCATATCGCTAACAGCAATCAAATCATTTACTGAATTGTACTTAATGAGTGCTTGAATCAAATTCACAGGCACTCAAACACCTCCAGAAGTCCAACTTCTTGACAGCTACATTGTTGAGCTATTTTTTTTTCTTTCTTTCTTTCCTCTCCTCACTGTCACCCGCACACTGTCACACACTTTTACAGCTGAGGACCAGTTTCCCAGTACAACTGCTGTTACATAGTGCTTCACTGTAATTAGTGACAAGCTGCGATTAAATCATTACACAAACAATGTGGACCAACCTGACTGGGGAGGAGTCACTGGAGGCGGAGGACGTCGGCTGAGGACTTGATGGGGCTGAGAACATCGGCCAGGAGGGAGACCGTGGTGATGTGGGGCTGGGAGACGTCGCACTGATGGACACATACACACAAAAAATGTGCAATTAATAATATTGGCATTAAACAGATTTTATGTACACAGTTTTGGATATTATCAGCTGTGACCAGTGTGAAGTTCTTAGTAAGAGATGCATTTTTCATACCTGGCTGGTACGCTGCTACGACTCTTTGGGTTCAGCCTGGAAACACAAGACGAAATAAAAACCAAGATGAAGTAATCCACTGTAATCAATGGGCCATAAGGTTAAGTAGCAAAACGTTTCTGGATTGTATTAACTAACCAGATATTAATTTAAACACATTACCCTGAAGAGAGATTATGTTACCGAGGGGGTTTCCCTTCTCACTGAGGACTACTTGCCTTAGCTTTGCAGCAAATGAGAACAAATGACAAGTCTGCAGAAAAGACCTCCCAGCTTGTTTAGCAAAAAGAAAACATGCTGAAATAAACCCCAAATTTTTTAGCTGCAAGGAGACTCCCTAATAGGTCTCAGAGGGTGGTGAGAGTGCCTTAATGTGCTCCAGCCCTGATAAAAATATTCTTAGATGAAGGCTAACAGCCACAATGAAGAAAACAGTACATTGTGGTGGAAATGTGGAAACACTTGACCCCAATATGATTCTGGTACCTGGTCAACATATGAACCGATTGTTGCATTTGTGGAAAGTGGTAACAGACATGGAACATCACCACTGATAAGATTAACATGGTAACAAATAAAATTAATATTTGATCATTTGATCATTCATAAATATTATTTTAAAAAGTATAAATAAAACATTTCCTCAAATGAGAGTCAGGTTAATTAGCCCGTTCTTTGGTTCTGTCTGTTGTTAATTACAGAGGCACTTACGGGAAATTTGGGAGAGTCGGACTGAATCAAAAAAACAGATGTTAAGTGAAACACTATGTTTATTAAAACAACAAGCTACTTCTAATCTAGGATTATACAGGTGCTTTGTTTTTTCTGTACTTTTGTATACAGTTTCTTTTCCAAATGTTTGGATTGGTAGGAGGGAGGAATGCACACCAATATCGGAGAGGTGTAGAGAAGCACAGGTTGCGGAAGAAAATGGTTGCACATGTCCAGCCACTATGCAAAAGACATGCTTTATTTTACTAACATTTTGAGATTCCTTCTTCTGCAGACTGTCATGTCAAATAAATGTCAAATATCCAGAGGAAATTCAACGGTCTTGCAGAGTGGTGCACAGAAAACAACCTACTCCTCAACATCAGCAAAACCAAGGAGGTGATTGTTCATTTTAGGAGAGAAGAGGCAAAGATGCACACCCTTGTGGAGCTGTGGTGGAGCATATGGACAATTATAGGTTCCTAGAAATGAACATTACAGAACACCCGTCATGGACATCACACATCTCCACCCTGACTCAGAAGCAATTGAAAGCATCCTGACTGGAAACATCACAAACTGGCATGAGATGTGCAGGTCCAGGACAGGAAGAAGCTGCAGCAGGTCAGTAAAACCACCCAGAACATTATTGGCACCAATATACGGAGAAGCAGTGATTTCGGGGAGGCGAGGTGCCTGCACTGCACCCAGAGGATACAGGAAGTATCCCCTGCCGTACCACCTGACTACAGAGCAGCTTCTTCCCTCAGGCTGTGAGACTGCTCAATTCATCCTCAGAACTCCTCCATGTAAATTAGTTTGTTCTATTTTCTTCTTCTAATTTTGTTTCTTCAGCCAATTCAAATCAATCAACCAATCAAACAGAGAACTACATCGAAATCTCATTATACAACCTTGTTGTAAAATGATGAATAAATCAACTTGACTCCTTGTATAACTGAACAGGCCTCGTCAATTGTAATTACACACAGTTGCAGTGGGACTCATTCCAGGCTTTCCAAGGACGAGTGTGTATCAACAGTAATCTAATCAATTTTCAAAATGGTCAGTCAACATGATGCTGTAAAATATAATTCACCCTTCTATCTGACCAAGCTGTGTGCCTTCATCAATCCATTTGTCATTTTATCCATCTAATCTCATGCTGCAAGATGCAGGTGAACTGACACAGTCAGCAGACAAACACACACACACACACACACACACACTCTTCAACCACGTTGATCATTCAAGTCTCAGTTTCTCTTTTCAGAGATGACATGTAGGCTGATATCCATCACAGGCTGCCCTTAAGGCTGAATGATGGTCTCGAATGAGAGGAGGTGAAAGACAGACAGAGATGCATCCTGATGACTGAAGTGAGAAAACAACAAAAGGCGTCATAAGTCAATCAAATTATGTAAAGGCAAGTCAAGGTTTTGCAACAAGCTTTGAGATAATTTTCCTTGACAGGTATTTTTTTTTAGCCCTTAACATTTACGTAGGTTATGATGCATCCATCACAGAAAAATCTGTCATACACAAGGCCAGCAGAGTCATGAGGAGACAGAACGCCCACCACTTTGCATTCACGAAGCAGCCCTGACAAAACTCAGCCAGGCTGTTGTGCATCGTGACTGTCGACATGTGTTTCAGACTCAAAGAGATTTTCTGCAGCATCTGCTTCCCCATTATTTCATTTCTCTGCCGAATATGACCTGCAATAATCCTGAGAAGGTCTTCAAAGGCTATTCAAGTGAAGTTTAGCTTCATAAGTTTAACTTAATGTTCAATATACAGTTCATCTATAGATGCAGCCACTTGCCTGGTATTAATAACCTTGAACTGGAGACAATAATACAGATCATTTTCTATAAGAAATCTTGTCTGTTCCATTCATATACTGCACTGCAAAGATACTTTTTCTTGATTGTCTGCTTCAAAAGTTCTTCTTGAGCCTTTTTCTTGTTCATCAAGGGAATGTATAACCAACAGGGTTCCTAAAGATCCATAGAATTAACTGATCAGTCTATTGAGTTTAAAATACACTTACTAGCACTCAGACTGCCTCAATTATCACTGCAAGAATTGAGCTAAATGGTCACATTTCTGATTGACACTAATAATGCAGACGTTTGGTTGTATTCACAGAGGGGCTCATGCAAGTCAAAGTGTGGAAAAATACATTGTCCAAGAGCAGAGCGCAGACAAGTAACAATTTCTCAAGGTATCAAGGTAATTTATTATCATTATATAAAACAGGGTTGCATAATAATAGGGGAGTCTTGTTTTTGAGGTATACTTTGTTTCGTCTGTTCTATTTCATGTACTTCTGAAAGGCTTTTAATAACCTGCAGCGCTGTGGCACCTTCCGCAGTCAAAAGCCTGTGTTTTTATGTATTGTTTTATGTTTTGTTTTATGGCTTTGTTGTAAAGCACTTTGGGTACCTTTCGGTTATTGTAAAGGGCTATATAAATAAAATTTGATTGATTGATTGAATAAAAGAAGAGTTGCACTTCCTTCATGCCACATTCACATGCTATTCAGATAATTAAATTCAGAAGAGAACAGAAAATATAGTACAAAATAAAATAAAATACAACAACATTTACAGCTATTTAAGTGATACATATGCATGCATACACCCAGGAAATAATTCTGTTGGGCATTTTTTGGATTTGAATGCAGCAACAAGATGGTGATGATAGTTTGATATCTGTGTCCAGTCTTGCGTGTTGTGTCAAGAAAGCTGGCCCACCCGTCGAGTGCAACACCTTGATCCAGGATGTTGTGGAGCAGGTCTCTCTGTGTGGGCACAAACAGTCTCTGATTTCCTGTTGCTTGGCCAGCTTGAGTCCCATTTCATCCGTTTCATTTTCATGAGCGGACATTAGCCAGGAGCAGCCTCAGGTCCAACTTGGAGTATGGCTCCTGTCCCTGCTCACCTCCTCTTTTCTTGGGGTGGTCTGCAGCAGTGCATCCAGGTGACCTGACTGGGTGTTGAAAGATGCCATCCACACATTGCTGATTGCTCTTAAATCCAAACCCACATCTTCTTTTTCCAACACTTACAAGTATATCTCTGTCATAGGCGACACATGTTTCAGCAATAGAGCCAAAAAATAACAGATGAATGGAGAAAAGTGGCAAAATCTTTGATGGAGCTACCATCTGCAGCATCTACATGGATAACTGTCTCCAATAGGAAACTGCTGTTATATAAACCAAATATCGCTTTCTCCAAACCGGCTACACTCCGTCGGCAAAATCAGAAATCTTACATCAGTGCATTGCTTTGCTTCCGTGCTGGTATGACTCCCTTCTCCAAACTGGGGGCGTGTTGACTGCCATCTACTCTGGATGGTGCTGGTAAACAGTTGCTTATTTACATATCCAGCAGACAAAGGCCAACACTGACATCAGTTTGGTCATGTTTCGCCTGGTGAATGCAAATTCAACAGACACTCTCACTTTTTGTTCTGGTTTGTTCTCTGCCATTTCCTGAGAAATATGTCTGGCTCTTCAGCGGTGAAACGCTGTACTATATTCAGCAGCTGGACACTCACTTTGTCTGTCTGCTGTCTGTCTGGTGCTGAACCAAAACAACACGCTGAAAGATGCTAAAGAGCTCTAACCTTCCACACGATAATCCTCTGTCACTATGAATGACCCCTTTCATATTATACTCACTCATTTTATCCAATATTAATATAAAAATATTGAGGTCTCATTTGCAAAAGAAAAAGAGGTACTATACATACACACGAATAGCAAAGGCAGAATATTCTTCTGTCAGTGTGAGACATTTCACTCCCTTTTCACTGTTTGCTATTTTACAGAATGAAGGTGAGCCAGGTAATGGCATTAGTGCTTTTCTCCTCTTATCGACCACTCTGCACATACCACCAACTCACTCAAAGCAGGGCCCTTTTTCTAGACACAGATTTTCCCTTTTTTGATGGCGTAAAATGTGGTTGCCATAGTGACACTGCTATACCCTTAGGCGAGATTTGGGATAATCATGATTTGTCTCTCTTCAGGAACAAATCACGTCAATGACCACCGTTAATACTATCACTCATTCAAAAGCACGAAGAAGAGAAGTGATAAATGTATGTTTTTTTGCACATCCGGTAAAGAGTCCATCTGTTGATGCCAACAATGCACTCCAGCAGATAATACTGGCTTTAACTCTGCAGTGGGATCACATGTTGCCAAGTGACAAATACAGACAGAGTGATGGATTTGAAGTGGAGAGTTCATTCTTGACCTTGGAAGCAGTTCTCAAAACAATTTCACCACATGGCCCACTCACAGTGGCTGTTTTGGAGCTTTCCACTGAATCGCACGGACAATGGATGTTTGAGCTGACCGCATTTTGTGAATGTTGGACTTTGTAAAAATGAATCTCTTCCTATGAAATTCTCATCAATTCTCATGTTTTTTTTTAGGTGAGTGTTGAGCAGATGTAGTTCTGACATGATATCCAAAAGAAACTGGAAACAGAAGTGAAATCATTTTAATTCAGTGATTCACTGTGAAACTGACCTGTTGTTTTGTTGTTTGTTTATTTTGTTTTGGGGTTTTTTTTTTCCCTTGACATATCGCAATACTGGTACAAGAGCTGCAGCACGAATAACTAACAGGATGATAAAACTGAACAAACATGCTTAATTTAGCATAGTTAAGACATTATGTGGGTCTTATCTATTCTTCAACATACAGAACTGGATACATTTTCGTTCTTGTATTTCATTTCTTGTGTACGCTGCCATATTGCTTACACTAATATTATTTTTTTTAAGTGGTTCTTTTAATATGTATCTATAATATGTTTGCTGCTGAGCCTGTTCACAGCAGTACATCGCACTCTTCAGTGGCAAAATCAGTGATCTCACCTCTCAGGACACGAGAGATGCTGGTCGACCGCCGCCACAATCAGATAGTTTGTTTATTTTATTGTGGGACTTGAACAGTTAGTTGCTGGATTGACTGAAGTCACACAATAACACAAACAAACTAACAGATCGAGGCAGCGGTAGACCAGCTACTCTGAGGTAAAATGACTGATTTTGCGAAAGGAGTTTCGTTGAGTGAGAGAGAGTGATATTTGGTTTATAAAACGGAAAAGGCTGTCTGATGGCAAGGTAAAATGGTAAAAATATCCTAAAATTGGCAAACACTTAAACTGATATTGCTTTTTATAAGTGGCCAAAATACGTTTTGTTGCTAACCTTGTCCACAGTGGTTTGTTGCTCAGCTTCCGTGCTCTCTATTTCTCCAAACTGGGGACGTGCCAACCGCCATCTACTGTAGGTAATACTCAGATTATAAAAAGGTACGCCACACAACCCCACTTCAAATCATTCAAACTATCCTTTTAAAGAAGAAAAAGCAGCAGAAAGTTGTGCTTGTGTTCCTTTTTTATTTATTAAACTGTCAGCTTGAGTGATTGTCTCAACAATCCACTTTCTCTCCCCATTTGTCACTCACTGCTTGTCAATGTGCTCTCTCTCATCTGCTTCCTCTGTTTCAATTCCTTTCCCTTCTGTCAAGCCCCGTCTGCAGAGCTGCAGGAGGAGAGACATGGAGGGACGATTTCCAGCTGACAATCAAGATACTTGGATTGAACATGTAAATCAATAGTGTTTTTTTTCCTACTCTGCTTGAGAAAGACTGAATTTTTCTTCTTTGTCACATAAGACTTTATATTTGCCAGCACACTGCAAATAAAGTGATAAATACTAAAGGTTACAGAGTGAGCCATCTTGTGTCAGGTGAGTTTAGTTTCCCCATCACATTCGCAGCACATTTGACAACTGATTTAATTAAAGTGATGTCTTGTCTGTCCCTCCTTCACCTGACAGAACATCAATTCACAGAGACACATGTGGAAGCTGCCTATAGTGACAGGATGTATCGAAAATTTATAGACAAACATTTTTACAGCCTTGATACTGAAAACGAAAATCTCAAATTAAAATGTCAATATGACGTGAGTGTGTCTGTATTTAATCTGCTGATACAACTACATTTTTAAAAAGTTAAAGTGCTGCTGCACTACAACAACAGCATGCAATCTCTTTTTTACAGTGTAATGCCATGTCTTTTTGAAGGTGACGAATACAGTTTAGGTTTTCAACCTTGGGATGATCTCTTAAATAGGAAAGTATCGTTGACTGCTTAAAAGCTGTTGGCAAAATAAGCCTGCATGACCTGCATGACCTGCAAATGTCAAGTTTGCACTACAGAAAAAACACAAGGGTGTGAAAAGCTCTCAGAAATATTTCGATAATGAGCATCGTAAATTTCAGTGGCTGCAGTTGTCACAGCGGTGTGACTGAGCAGAACATCGTCTCTTTGTTTTCACAATAAAAATAATATGCCGTCAATTACATTGATACAAAGGGCAGGCAAGAAGTTAGACGAGTTTGGTTGGTTAATAAACCGAGCTGCTTCTGTCCTCAGTGACAGAATATGACATGACATGAATACATGATGGCTTGATGCCACTGCAAAATCCTGACACCATATCAGATTTTTAATGTACAGTGGGAGCATTTTAACCTGAAATCCCCAAAATAATTTACTTCACTTTCAGAAAGAACAAGTGTCTGATAGCATAAAACCACTTAGGCGGAGGTTGCCCTCAAATTTTCATTTAAGGATGCCTTAGAAAAAACTAATTGTAGAAAAAGTATTTCCAGGGTATCGATACACAATACCTTTAAGATTATCGACCCAGATCTAGAAAAAATGATTATTCAAGTTTAGGTACTCCATTGGTATCTGTATCACTTTAAGGGTACTGATACCGATTCAAACGATAGCCAGGCTTGAATGAGAAAGAATTTCACTTTCAAAACTTTAAAAATAAGTGTTCTCAGTTCCCAAAAGTTTACTGAGTGTTGTAAAAAGAAAAAGTGACACCGTGGTAAACATGACCCTGTAACAATTTTTTTTAAATGTGTGGCAGGCATAAAATCCAGAATGAATGCATATTTACAAAAAAACAATAAAGTTTATCAGTTTGAACAAGACATATCTTGCACAATTGAAGACAGATCAAAAGATTTTTTCAATTCATTGCATTCTGTTTTTATTACATGATTGTACTGAGGGCCAAACTTAAGTCTTTATTTTGTATTTTACTCCTACTTTCCCAGTTAATTAAAACTTACAACATGCTCCATGTTTACCTTTTGTCTTGATAATTTCAGTTGGAACAGTCACATCATATTCTCCACTCTGCTGCTCTGAGCTTTTCCATCAGAAGTACCGATTTCAATCACCACTTAATTCAAGTCTGTTCACTTGTCAGATCTTCCGATCGATGTTACACTGCCCTGACATGTCTTAGCGGCTGGCCTTTTTTCTTTGTGCTTTTTTGACACTGGCACATTTACACTAATGAAACGACACAGAGTGAGATCAGGGGAACAAAAGCAGCCGTTTTATACTCATTCAGTCGGAATAATAAGGCTTCTTTACTTCTTAATTAATTTCTCTGCTTAGTGATAATCATTTTGACTGCTGATGTGGAGTTTTTATTTTCATCATCGTCCAAGCAGGCAGCCACACTCATGACTGTGCAGCTCGAGGTGCAAGTCAGAGTTACACGAACTCATAACTGATCAGTTACAGCCGCGCAGATGAGAGGGCTGAAGCAAGTGAAGAAGAAAATGTCACAGAGGGGAAGTCAGAACTTTCACAGAATGCAGAACTTACACACAACTTTCTCCGATCTTTATGCCTCTGGCAAACTCAAAAATATATAGTCTTATCAGGGTTGCTGCTTTAAAACCTATTACAAAACTTAAGTTCAATCTCTCATGAGGGACTGCCAGTGTTCAGTGTAATATCTGAAGATTTAAGAGCATGGGAAAGAGACAGATTGTGTCTGTATTATGCAGAGGGGAAAAATAAAAATAGGACCAAGTGGAGCAAAAGCAGCAAGCTGACACTTGTAACCCAGTGAGTGTGTGTGTAATGGGTGTTTGCTGTGGGGAAGAAATATTTCCATGATGGGTTTCCTAGAAAACGCTGTCACAACGGAGATTTTTTTTTTTTACTTCTCACCCTCTGCATGTGTCTTTTCAGAGGATGTAATTCAGTTTTACAGCTGTCTTTATCGCCAGTCTTTCTCTTTCATCAAATGCTTGTTCTTTACTTTTTCTTTGCAAGCTTTTCTCTCAAATGCCACACAGACAGGAGGAATAAGTACAAATTCACTGACTTTCCCTGAGGGACACAATGAAGACATTTAGACTTTAATCTTTGTACGTCAGGTTGAAGGTCAGGCCCACAGTGTCAGAGGTAAACTCTTCACTCAGTAAACTCCTACACACGCATCCTACATTAGTGAACTTGCCTCATTTCCCAATTTGACTTTTAGTCCCTTTTTGTTTGTTTTATTTCCTGCATTACTGGAACAAATCAAAGAGAGGTGATTTGTTTCTGAGAAAGCATAAAAGAAGATATTTTCAAAGAGCTGTAAAAAAAAAACAAAAAAACTTTGAGGCATGTCCCACCTGAAAGCAAACAAAGGGTGTCAAAACTGAAAATAACCTCTGCCTCAGGGGAACGCGGGGCTTTTGAAGACAGAAGTTGTTAACCTCTGACCTTCGTGCCTCTCTCTTGTCTGTGATTAGGGTGTTGGCTGGCTTTTCTTGGAAATTCAGGATGTCTGGCTCTGGGAGATTGAGAAAACACAGTCTGGGCTGGGATCCCGGTCAATTACCCCAGACTGACTCTGTGGAGCATTTTGTGCTGTAAATGGGTTTTAATACAGTAAATCTGATGTCGGGGATCTGTAAGCTACTGGGAGAAGCCTACTTGTTCAAAGTAGAACTATTGATCCTTGAACTAAGTTTTTTAAATACTTCATGTTCATGGAAAAGAGTAAAATCCTTGGATATTTGTCAATGCATTTTAGAACATTTACCATACAGTGATTTCAAAGAAGCGGACACAATCACCAAGAATCTCGTTGTACTAAACAGCTTCCATATTTGGAAATTGTCACATAAACGGTTCCCCATGGCTCCCATAAAGTATCCCCGTTTGCCACTAGATGGAAAAATCCAAGCAAATGATTTTTTTGCTGCCACTTTTATCCACAGTTAAGGTTGAACTTAGACCTCCATCAGAACTGTTGATGGAGGAATTGTGGAGGAATGATCCATGTTTAGGCTCTATGCCCTCATCAAAATATTTTTTAGAAAACTCATACTGAGCACTTGGCCAGGAATTGTGACTATTTATGGATGGTATGTGGCCATATTCCTCTGACTTTTACAGCTGAACAGGAGAGTGTTTTTTGTCAAACAAAATCTTATATTTTATGTCAGAGTGTTTGTGTGTGTATTCAAACATGCTCACATGAAGTTAAATCTGTTTGCAATAATCTGTGAGCAGCAGGTCTGGATCACCTCTTGACCTGTGAGTACATTTAGATTAGACAGAGCTTCCAAAAGCCCCAAATGTTGTTTCTTTTATCCCGCTTAACCCATCTTCTTTTTTTTTTTTTTTGTGACAGATTTAAAGGGTAGAGAGAGTGCAGCAATTCAAAAAAGCCACATATCATCTAATTCAATAAAATGCAAAATGATCCTGTCCTGTATTCTGCATTCATCCTTTCAAGGATAACATGGCTATTGTGCAGACACTAATACAAAATATGTGTTGTTTATTCTCTTTTAATGTAATAATTTTATGTCCTTACACAGGCAAAATCTATTAACTAAAAGCTTTCAGGATGTTTGCCGTCTATGTCCTTGTCAAGAACATTTTACTGAGTATCTGGGCAACAGCATTTGTCCGAGGCCATTTTTTGTATCATTCTGATCATGCCATGAGATTTGGCCATACAAGTACTCTGTATAATGCCCTCACCGCCAAACACATAACGGTATAACTAATCAAGCCGGCAAAATAATTGGTTCACCCAAAACTCTCTCTGATCCACTGAGCCACTCTGATCAAACAGGGACCCTTTCACCCCCCCCACACCCATCCGTCCAGTTACTGCAATCAGTTAAAAAAAATTCCTTCTGCAATCACCAACCATGAACAGTTTAAAATAAACACTGCACTTGGATAGACAGACATTCAGGCGCACACACATTTAAAAACACACACATCTAGTCTATGTATCCATCTATCTAGGCCTCCGGCTCCCAAAGTGCAGATAAAACCTAGGCAGTGCTGATCAAATAGAAATTCTGTTACTACATTGCCTATTTATCACATCAAATATTTCTAGGAACATATTTTAGTGCACTGTTTAGCTGTAATACAAGAAAGACCGCAACCATTGTGACTGCGGCGGCCATTGTGTGTCCTGCTTGAAAATGGACCGAGTGCCCCTACATCACACGTTTCACTGCCCTGATTAGTTGTGCATCCATCCAATTGCATCCTGAGGCATTTTTGGTATGTGCATGTTGATAACGCAACTTGGAAATTGAAAATGAAGTGAGAGGTTCCAGATGCCAGGCTTGCTTATAACACCAACCAACACTGGAACTAATACTGTACTTCAAAGCGCAGTTTGATGTAGATGTATATTACTTTGCCATCAACTTCCACTGATTTCATTCCTCTTTGATTTCTTTCCAGCTTTTGTGTCAAGATAAACCAGACTTATCTCTGTACAGAACACACAGAGATCAAATGATTATTATGGATTTGCATTCTCTAATTTGACTCTGTAAGATGATACACACAATTTCCCACCATGTGGGACTGCTGCTTTAAAAAAAGACAACTGGACAAAATCTTGAGAATCTCACCACATCTATCTTAGCCTTGGCAGTTCCTTTGAGATTCACACTTCACAGTCTAAAAGCTTTAGAAATACGCTTTCTCCTCCCCACAATGTGTAATGTTTTCTTTGTGGTTGCCGAGTGGCTGAAAATCTCTCAACAGCTCTATCTTTAAATCTAAAATCCTCTGCTTTATGTCTGCTCACACTGAGCTGGTGGCGTGTTTAACCACACACTGCTCCTTTTTTCATGCATGATAATAAAATGTAACCATGACCAAAGTGCAAAGAGCGTAAGGCCTTCCATTTTAGCAACTGCAAGGAACCAGCGACTAAATTGGCTGGGGCAGAGATAATAAAGGGAAGTCTAATTCACCTCGATCACACAAGCGTAGATACAGTAGATAAATGAAGAGCCACATGTAATAAACACTTGACAGCACTATATTCCATACAAGGCAAGCATGCGGTTGTGAACACATCACTTCATGCACCATTAGATGCGGCATCATGACCAACAGGTTGCTCACCTCAGTCATTAAATGCCTCTTTAACGCGACTCATAATGGGAAGACTATCTGAAAATGCTTGTCATTGCTCTTGAATATCTCTTTCAGACCCTTCATCTCTGTTTTTACTTTCTTGTCAATTTTTTTCACCTTCCCCCTCATATCTTTGACAAGCAGTTAGGGATGACAGATGACAAATCTCTTCCGCCTCTGCATTAAACCCAGATATGGATGCTGGCCTTGGTTCAAGAAATGCCAAAAAATGTATGCAGGTCATAACAAATTACTAGAAAATACTAATCAACTGTCAACTAATTAATTGGATTACATTTATTCATGGCATTTGAAGTGCGTCCTTTGTCTTCGCATTCAGACTTTGCTCCATTACACACACACACACACACACACACACACACACACACACACACACACACACACACCACCCACCTCATTTTGAAAGGATTGTAAGACTTCAACTCATTTGAAGAGACGTTTTCATAGCGTTTGGAGGATGTAGCTGTTTGTCAAGGGGTTTATATGAATGTTTCATTACTTTTCCAATTTATGACATACAGTAGCCGCAATTATACAAAACAGCAGTTAAATGTAGCTTTTTCATTTTAGTTGGTATCACTGCAGCTCTTTGCAGCAGAAATGACAGCACAACTGGGGAACTTTTCCTCTCCATGGTTACTGAATGTGGTTGAACAGGAGTGCATATACGGGTACAGCTGTGGTCTGCGTTCCTTCATTTTTGAGATATGATCTCCTTGTCAGTCTAAAGCCATCAGACACAAGATATACAATCATACGGTTTCTCCAAGAGAACAATAACATACTGTATGACAGAATCAGGTCTACTGTCCAAGTGTTTACTAAAGCAATAAACCCCAAGACATTGTGGTTTATGGTGATTTTAGAACAGCTAAGGGGTGTTGTTAGGGCTGCAGCATTGAAAGGTAGTTCAAGCCAATGAAGCAATGGGACACAACCGGTTCCCCTGTCTGCTCACATACAACAACATAAATGCCCACAGGCTCTCTTTGTATCTTTCACTTGCATCTTTGCGTTTTTTTTGTTTGTTTTTTTGTGCATTCATGGAATGAAAGTAGGGAGGGTCACAATTCTTCAAATCCACGATTCCATATGACTTTCAAATTTTAGACATCTGTGGTGGGTGATCAAAGATGTTGCTTTACTTTTTCACATCAGTCAGATTACAACCTGACGTCCTCATTAGTGACAGAGCGAAATGGGATTCCAGAGGGAAATCTTACATTACCTAGCAATGTATCAAAAGCATTAAATAACAGTGACACAGAACTCATATCTAGAGCTGAATAAATAAACGATAGCTGGGTGTAACAGCTATATGTGTGTGAGAGATTAAAGGGGCGAAGATGAAGGAGGCTGAGAGAGTAAAGGAACATGGAGTGGAAGTGGCAGTGGGAAGATAGAAGGCGAAAAATAATCAGTGGCGACGTGCAATCGTCTTGGTGACAGGCTGTACTTGAAGGTCTGTCACCGCGGTGTCACTAAATGAGATGATTGGTAGTGCGAGTCCTCTTTGGTCTAACAAGGTGCATGTCAACACCAGAGTGGCTTGAAGTAACAACATGAGGAACAGACAATACCTTGATGACGGACAGGCAAATGAAGACACCATGCGTGTGCGTGCATGTGTACATTACTGTATGTGTGTCAGCCTCATGTCGCTGTGAATTCCATATGCAGGCGTGTGTGTTTACACCCGTTAATAACCTTAGGGTGGGCGTGTCCGGTGTTTATATGAAGATATATGGAACTTCTCACGGGGAGAGGGTCTTGTTCAGACCTGTTCAAATATTTTTGTTTAAGTTAAGTCTTTAGGTTTCAGTTGTGTAAACTGCTGGTCAGACACTGACAGTCTGAAAAGTTGAGACACTGTGGAAGATAAATCCAAGATACACACAGCAGGCCCTTTTTATAGTTTGACTGTATTCAAAACTTATTTGACTAGATTATGCGACTGCTACGCGATATGTTTATGTGCTCATGCATGTGAATGGGATTTTGTGTACTTGCTTTTCTTCAAAATTTCTCTAATTCATGGGAGGCAGAAACAGCCTCTCAGTGCTGGTGCAGTTGGAGTTCAGTTCCTTTTTACTAATGTTTCCCAGACGCTTTGGGAGATTTAAACCAACAACCTGCCTGTCACAAGACCACTTCTCTAAGCTCTCAGCTGCAACATATGCGTGTGTGTGTGCGCTCACATGTGTGTGTGCTCATGCATTCCTGTGCCTGTGAATTTCAGTGCATGAAAAAGTAGATGCAAGTCTGTTTGAATTTATGTATGTCTCTTTGTGTATACAAAGGAGTGTAAACTCTCTGCCCATCCTTCACTCCTCGCTCACAAACATGTGTTTAAGGTAAAACATGCAGCATTTTTAGTTTATGTGCCATTCAAAGTTGGCCCCAACGATGAGAAAAAAGCAGTGAATGCAGTGTTTCACAGTGGCTACTTTCAAAAGCACAAATAAACAGGCCCACATCTCCGCAGATCACTGGATTTTGTGTAAATACAGCCGCAGAGATCCTAAGTCTGCTTTGCTTGTGTGTGTATTTTCCATTTCCATTTCAAAAACGAAAACATGAGCTAATCTGCAATGGTAAAGGCAGAAAAGGTAACCTTGTTTGTAAACACGCCATTCAAAGTCTTCCACGGATCAAGGAAGAGAGGATTCAGAGGGAGAGAGACCTTTCAGAGAGAATTAAAAGAGCGGGCGCTGTTTACGAGAAGCCGTGAATCAGAGTAATAAAACATTATTTTCTGATAGTTTCACAGCAGTCATGTTTTAAAACACAAATAAACGTGCCCACACCTCCGCACGATGCCAGATTTTGCGTGAATACAGCTGAAGTGATCCTCTGTCTGCTCTGCCTGTGTGTGTAAAACTCTTTCTGCAGCTCTCACAGACAGAGAGCAGAAGATGCTACGTTTTTATTGAGTCCTGACCTCAAAACCTGCCAACTGTATTGGCTGGGTGCTACACAGCACTGAAATGTCCAGAATTGTCTCAAACACGGCAAAATATGAGAAAATAAGAAAATACGGGAAGAGGGCAGGTTCTCTGCTGACACAGACACCTATCAAAATGTAAGGATACAAAGAGATTTATTTATTATTTTCAACAAGGTTGTATACTAAGATTTCGATGCAGTTCCCTCTTTTGTATTGACTGATTGATTAGATTGGCTGAAGGGATAAAATAAAACATAGATAGAAACAGAAACATATAGAACACATGGGACCAATTTACATAGAGGAGTGCTGAGGAGGGGGGGTGGTTGAGGGGAGGAGGAGGGAAGGGTTGAAGGACATGTAAACTTAGTGTACTGCTTAGTGTTAAGACTGTATGAGTTCATATTGGTGCTGGCATATGGTACACTCTTGAGAAATAAAAAAGATGTGAGAAAAAAAAAAGCTGCATAATTTGCCTTTAAACTGAAAATCTTTGATTTATTTTTACCTTTCTTGACATTACTCTTAATATTGTTTGTCTGTGTTCTCTTTTTTATGTTTACATTTGCATCTGTCTTGATGTTGTTTGTGCAAAGAACATCAGCTGCAGTCTATAAATAAGGGTCATCGTTATTAAATTAATTAGAGAAATTACCCTGATTTTTGTTTTTTTACAAGATTATGGTGGCCTTTTTATGCCTCCGAACATCCAACAGTGTCTGTGTTTAACCCTTACACTTAGACATTTTTCACTTCAGTTTACAGTAAACAAAGAAAAATAAGGAGAATTAAGAAACAATTACTTGTCAATTATTGCTTAAACTGTACTAAATTATTCTTATTATTAAAAATAAACACTGCCAAGTTATTATTATTTTATTTTGTCAATGACTGACTCTCCTTTTTAAAATTTGAAATAGAAACAGTAAATAATAGGACCTAGAATATCTATGAGGAACTACACGGGTTAAATTCACTTTCATACTCTGATCATGTGACTCACAGTGAGCTGGGCCGGATCTGTCGGGTGTCCTGCTCTCCGTCGTTGCTGGTCAGGCTGTGTCTCGGGGTTCGACCTTGGCTGCTGCTGTTGCTGCTGCTGCTGCTGTTACAGTTGGCTGAGGAGGAAACTGGCTGCTGCAGCTCGGCAACTGTGGCGTTGGCTACACTGTTCCTCTTTTCACCTACAAGAATTAAGAAAGTTTTGTACACTCTGGTATTTTCAGAGAGAAAAACATTGTTCATTTTTGCTACAAGTGGCCACTTTCATGTTCGCTTTCATGACCAATAAAAGCTTTTAAATAATAAAATAATCAGGGACCTTTATTGTGACAAATGTATGAGAAATAAAGTGTGTTTTCCACTATTTTACAGCCACTTGACTCAAGACAAGTGCCTCTTCAGTTAAAACACCTTCAAGCACATGGCTCTGTCATAATGGAGATGCAAATCCCTGCCATGCTTGTGTGACATGCCAAGTCTAACCGAGTCAAGCCTTGCCAGCACATGTGTATGAAAAAGGGGCTTAAGTGGTCCATCTCACCTTTCTGGGAGTGTGTTGGTGTGTGGAAGAGCGTGAGAGGCCTCTCGCTGCAGGACGGGGCTTTGCTCTCGCTGCTTCTCCTCCTGGGCAGGTTGAGCTGCATGTTGGTTGAACCGCCTGTGGAACTCGGCACGTCCCTGAATATCTGCACAAACAAGGTTCAAATAGTCAAGCGTGAATGCAACCTGCTAATAATCCCCATTATTACTAAATGTCTGATCTAAATCTGATTATGTCTTTTTTTTCTTTGTCACTGTAATAGACTACAGTTACCCTTTTTTCGTATCAAATTTATGTAATCCTGTTGCATGTAATCCATTACTCCCTAAGCCTGGTGATAACAATGTTGTCCTTCAAAGCAGCGCTTTGCAAGATTGTGATTTACTACATAAACAGTACTAAAAAAAGCAACATGACACAGTACAAAGGTCAGCTAAACCACCAGTGGTACTATGACTCACTTTATGTCTAGTTACTAATTCTTGCCTTCTTGCTCCCTGTGGAAAAGAGATATGGTCTAATATGAGACTTGGCACAGTATATCTAATATCAATTCCTGGATTTGTGCTTCTGAATTGCATCCTTTACAGAACAGACTCTAATAACAGCTGCTTGCTGCTTTGTCTAATGCTTTTCTTAGCTGTGAATAATTACATATGCAGAAACTTAACAACGGCAGAGAATGTGGGCTTAAGTCTATTTTACAGCACTGATTACGACTTTATTTCTACTCCTTGAAACACAATTAGGCAAGATGCAGAAACTCCCATGCTGTGATAAATATATACATACTCTATGATTCAAGTTTTTTCAAGTCCCCTCACCAATGAAATATCTCTATATTTTTCACACTTGTTTTTTTTCCACAACTACTGCTGCTCTGCTTCTATTAGTCTACTATTTCAGCCCCAGTCAAACGTCACCATCCTCACATCCATTCATCTGTCATCCCTTTTTTTTTTCTACTTTTCTGCCAGCTCCACACCCATAGTTCCACTCAAGATGGAAAGGGGAGAAAAAAAACAGATTTGAGTGCTGCAGAACCCATTTTAACACACTGAATTTGAGGCGCAATAATGTCATAAGCAGGATCACATGAAACTTACTGATGCTTCAGTGTGTCAGGAAGCCCCTGGAGGCAAATTGTGACACTGGTCTATATAAATAAAACTGACTTGACTTGAAGCTCAAGTAAATCATTTCACTTGCACTAAAATGAAATCTTTTCATTTTACCAGATAGTTATATTGTCAGGGAAGGTGAATAAAGCACTTTACAAATCTTCAGGCTGAGAGCACCAAACAAAACGAACAAAATATCAGAAAAATAGACCTAATCATCCTTTTATTTGCGAGGAGAGGGCAGACATGTGAAGGACAGAGCCTCTTTGAGGCTTTAGAGCCGCTCTATCACAGCATGTGTACTCTCTCTATCTGTTTTGTTTTCACACACTGCACTAGAGACAACTGTTGTCTTGGAAGTCAAGAGGATGTCTTGTCTGTGTGCGTCATTTTTTCAACACACGCTCGTCCTGTCTGTGTGCAAAGTCATGTATGCAAACAGGTGAAGCACATGTGCTACTTGTCTCTGAGTCTGACCATTTGTTTTCTTCACTGGCTGAACATACTGCGTGAGCACAATACAAGGGGCTCAAACAGTCAGGCTGATTTGTCTGTTGCCATGGTGACATCTGTAAGCAGCTTGGCCTGCCAATAAGCTGCTTGGATCTACAGGGGAAAGTGGCTTTCAAGTGTACTGTGTATAGAGTATATACAGCACACTTGTGTATGTGAGTGTGTGTGTGTGTGTGTGTGTGTGTGGCAAGGGCTCATTCATATAAACCGTTAGGTGTGTTAATTGTTGTCTTAATGCACAATTACATAAAAGTTAATCTGCTTGACAAAGCTGCAGGATTCATTTAATCCTCAATTATGTCACCAAACTCTGCTGTTTGTTTTTTTCTTACTTATAACAGCTTATTTATCAGGCTTTCGTTTTGTTAAGCATACAAACAAAAGTAAAGTGCATGTTAACTTATGACATCTAAAAAAACATGTTTCCTGTGGCTGTTTTGCACTATTGTTCGTTAAGCGTTCCAATATGTGTACAGGCTGTGGCTACAAATTAAAGGAAAATAAATTATGTATCTATCTCAAAAAGAACAGAAAGAAACAAAAGAAACAAAAACAAAATAACCATAGTTACAAGCAGGGCAGGAATTTCCTTGAAAAATGACATGCCCTGCGACCACAGTGGCCTTGATGCCCCGCTTGCATTGCCTCAGCTGATTTTACTGTGATCTCTTCTGCCTCATTGCTGTTAAAAAGGTCTTTAGACAGATTCTGGGCAACAAGTGAAACGTTGTGCATATAACCAGTGGTATGAGCTGGTACAAACCACTGGAAAACTAGGTTATTTAACTGTGATGGAAACAGTGAAAGGGAAAGAAAATACTTATGTAGACGAGCGTGAGAAAGGGAGGCTGCTAAATGGAGAGAAGTGTCGGCGTGATGTGAGCTTTCTTTGCTCAATAAGCCTGATGTTACTCTGCAATTCTGTGGTTTACACTGTAGACTGCAGTCTCTGTTAGCAGTGACAAACAGACAGATCTGTGTTATACAAGTGTCTCCTCCATGAAGCATCTGCATTTTCATTGCGTTGCTGTCCATGCACTGACTATGGAAGCCCATTGCTGCCAATGTGATGTAAAAAAAGACCATTTCTCTATTTCAAAGGAACATAACTTTCCTTTCATTATGCACTGCATATTACAAAATATCTTTAATTGTAACATGTGCATTTGCTAAAATTAGTGTAATTCATGACATTCTCAAAAAATGATGGGTCTTGTTTGTCTCTTTATTTCCAAATATCCACCAACATGATTGCTGTGGATCAGTTTGTTTACTCTGTATGTTAAAAATGATGTAGCAGGTTAGATTTGCCATCCATCCATGTCCTTTCATCTGTGGCTGTTTGTCTTATTTTTTTAGTTTTATAAAAACACACTTGCACCCTCTTACCCTCTCATGGTGCTCTATGAGGATCTCTATTACGATGTTCTGGAACTTGATGTCCATGATGGCTGCCACCGTCTCCTCCTGTGGGCGGAGCAGGGTTGGCCCGAAGACCACACCCAGGTTGGCGATGGTCATCAGGTTCTGCTGGTGGTGATTGGCCACACTGTTGAGGGGGGGTAGATGGAGAGAGAGAGAGAGAGGGTGAGCGGCTCCACATTCAATCCAAATTAAATACCTTGGTCACACTGTATATTAAGGTGCTTCTAATAAGCGTCAATAGGTAATAAGGTGCTTGTAAGATGCTAAACAACATTAGTATGTGTTAATAACACTACATGACTACCATTATAATCATTTATCGTCTTACTTAGCTGCTTCAGACCCAGCTATTTCCCTGAGGAGTTTTGCTGCATTTACCTGGATTCGGGCAGATAGTAGATGGCAGATGGACAACACCTTCTGGAGGTGAACAAACAGTTTGAAATGTTGCTATGTTCATGTCATATTTCTTTCAAAAAAATTTAATAAAATATACTAATTAATATCATTTTGAGCCTATTTTTTTTATTATTACTGATGCATGTAGCTATAAAATGCAGCTTTCTTTTAATATTCTATTGCAGACTTAAAATTAATGCTAAATTCCCTCCAAACCGTAAGGATATTTATTAATCTCCAACATGGATAGTGAAAGGAGAACTGAACTTGGTGCATCTTGTGTTTATGTTTGTGTTTATGTTTGTTCACCAAATCACCAAAATTACTTGCTCCTCATTGTTCAGATCAGCCATGTTTTCTCTGTGCGGGAGCTACGTAACATCCAGCTGTAAAGTCTCTGTCACAAGGGACAGCAGAAAACCAAAATATCTTTACTTTGGATAGCAATGCCATCTACTATCACCACTGCCAGTAGGGCTGTAGGAAAATATCGATACAGTGAAATATCGCGATATTTCTTTCCCCGATACTGTATCGATATTCAAAAGCACTGTATCGATTTTTTTTATTAACAATTAACATGTAAATATTCTCGGGTTGGTTCATTTTTGTGTTGCAGTTAAGCTTCCGACCGCTAGCTGGCAGCAGTCAACAGCAGTTGGCAGTCCTCCGCGCCAATGAAGCAGCAACATCTCGCGAGAGCAGAGCACATAAGTGCTGCTAACTTAGCACAGCAACGACCGTGGATGAGAGGATAAGGCCGGCTCCAGCAGCTTTCAAAGCTGATGTGTGGGCATATTTTGGTTTCAGAACAAAGGAAGGCAGTAGCGACATCGATAAGAGCCATGCATTATGTAAAATCTGCACCGCCAGAGTCAAATACTCCGGCAAAACCGCAAATT